>APFE030860289.1:146237-168488 GCA_000404065.3 Pinus taeda | reverse complement strand
GACAGCATTGACGTAGTGGTTGATGAAAAAGGATACATCCCTAGGCAAGTAAATCATGAAGATATCGAAGAGGATGAACACTACTCTCCAAATTAGACTGATGATGAAGAAGAGACCCATGAAGAAGAAACCCATGTGGAGCCAGAGGAACAAATAAGGATAGAAGAAAAGACTCCTTCTAGGTATGTTCAAAAGAATCATCCAGAATCACAAATTTTGGGGCAAAAGGAGGCTGGCATACAAACAAGAAGAACAATTACAGAAGCTTCAAGCTATTTGGCATTACTCTCCTCCACTGAACCACAAAATGTAAGAGAAGCTTGTAAAGATAAATGTTGGGTCAAGGCAATGGATGAAGAACTTGAACAAATCGAAAAGAACAACACTTGGGAGTTGGTTCCTAGACCAAAAGATAAGAATGTCATAGGAATAAAATGGATCTTTAAGAACAAATTGAATGAAAATGGGGAAGTTATTAGAAACAGGGCTAGACTTATTTGCAAAGGGTATGCTCAACAAGAAGGAATAGATTTTGAAGAAACTTTTGCTCCTGTTGCTAGACTTGAAGCCATCTGAATGTTCCTTGCTCTCTCACATTTTCAGAAGTTCAAAGTATTTCAAATGGACGTGAAATCAGCCTTTCTGAATGGGGACTTAGAAGAAGAAGTGTACATTGAACAACCAGATGGGTTCATTCTTGGAAATGATCCAAATCTTGTATGCAGATTGAAAAAGGCTCTCTATGGGCTCAAACAAGCTCCAAGGGCTTGGTACTATCGTTTGGACAAATATCTTCATCAACAAGGTTTTTCAAAAGGATCAGCAGATAGCAATCTTTATATAAAAGTTGAAAATGACAAATTGCTAATACTTGTTGTGTATGTAGATGACATTATTTTTGGCGGCAATGAAGAAGCTATGAGTCAAAGCTTTGCCTTGGTCATGCAGAAAGAATTTGAAATGTCCTTGCTGGGAGAACTGACATATTTCCTTGGTTTGCAAATCCAACAAAAGGAAGGAGGAATCTTCTTATCTCAAACCAAGTATCTCAAGCAGATTCTGAAGAAATATGGCTTGGAAGATGCAAAACCAGTATGTACTCCCATGGTTACAGGATGCAGTCTTAGTGCAAATGATGAATCAGCAGCTGTGCATCAACCAACCTATAGATCCATGATTGGAAGTCTACTTTATTTGACAGGTACCCGACCAGACATCATGCATGCAGTGGGAATAGTTGGAAGATTTCAAGCAAATCCTAAGGAAACTCATCTTCAGGTAGTAAAGAGAATTTTCAAGTATCTTCAAGAACTCAAAACTATGGCTTATGGTATCCTAGAGATACAGATCTCACTCTCCATGCTTATATAGATCCAGATTGGGCTGGAAGCATGGATGACAGAAAGAGCACAAGTGGTGGGGCATTCTTTATGGGTTCCAGATTAGTATCTTGGTTCAGCAAGAAACAAAGTTCGATTGCTTTATCTACAGTTGAAGCAGAATATGTGGCAGCTACATCTTGCTGCACTCAACTCCTTTGGATGATGCAAACCTTGCAGGATTTTCAGATCACTTGTACACCACCTATCTCCATCTTATGTTATAATACAAGTGCAATCAGCATTTCAAAGAACCCAGTCATGCATTCAAAGACCAAGCACAGACCGATCAAGTATCACTTTCTTCGGGAACAAGTGTTGGAACAAAAGGTCAAATTGGAGTATGTTCCTTCTAAGGAACAAGTTGTTGATATTCTCAGCAAACCACTACCCAGGGAAACTTTTGAATATCCCAGACAGAAGCTGGGAGTAGTTGATGCATCATCTTGTTGTTAAACTTGTCTGTTTCAGAGAAAAAGGAGTGTAAGCGAGTTTCCTGAGGAGGATCCGCGTACATACATTGGTTGGTGCAGAGAAAGTCACGTATATGGAGGTTTGATGGATATCAGAAGAGACAGGCTCTGGTTGGAAGTTGTCTGATATGGGTCTGAAAGAGACCATCTGGCACTGGTTCAGGGGGAGTAGATAAACTTCTAATGATGCATTGTTGGCATTGTCTTAGAAGCTTGTGGTTCTTGTTCACAGTTGTTGTTGGTGGAATAAGTGCAGAGGGAGAACAGATGGAAATCATGGTTTTTAATCTGAATGGTGATTGATAGATGTTGCTGCTTGGTGACTTTAATAAGTATTGCTCTACATATTTCGTCTCTATGTCATGTATATTTTTTTTGGTGTCAAGGTCATGTAACAGCCTATTTTGGTTTCCTCACTATGTCTGGGATGAAGATGTAATGTACTTGGTTGTCATATGTAATTTTCTGATGTATCCCCACTTGGTTGGATGATCCCCACGTGGTTGGGTGAAGGATGTATGTATTGAGTCTTGTGGTGATAGGAAGGTCTTTTATGATGTATATGTCATGGTTCGTCTTGAAGAACATCTTTTGCAGATCTTGCCTACAGTCAGGAGGAGCATGGTCAGCATAGCAAAGTAGAGATTTCAGCATGTACTCAGGGGGAGCACAACCCTTTTCCCTTGATGACAAAGGGGGAGAATGAAAGAGGATCTTGGTGTTGCCATCAAGTCCAAAGGGGGAGATTGTTGGCATTATGGCATAGGTTTGATACTATGGCTCTGGTGTTGTCCGTGATGGCAACTCACTCTAGTGGCAGATCTCAGTTCAGGCACTCAGAAAGAAGAAAAAGACATATATGTAGGTTAATCTATACGAAGACGCATATACATGCGGGTTATACGTTACAAAAGTACATATATGTTGGGGACTTACTCTTGGTCCATGGTAGTTAGTCCTTGAGATTTGAACCTATGGTTTTGGACCATGGCGACTCGTAAGATGTGTTGATCCCTAGTTTTTGGTTCATGGTAATGAAATGATATAGTTTTGGACCGTGGTATTGTGGAAGGCCTAAGACTATAAAAGAGGAAGGAGATCTTGTGGCAAATGATCATCTGAATTATCATTGAATATCTGAAAAAGTGGTAGATCTGAATGCTGGTAATTGGGTTATGGTGCAGATCTAGATCTAAATAAAGGAGGAACCTTAGTGCAAAGAGGAAGGATAAGTTCTATTGATGGGTCTTAATCTTTAAGCTTGAATGATAGTATCTTTATATGATTTTGGTCTGTTATATGTGGCGCTTTCTTGATCTATAACACTGATAATCTGGGTTAATTAGTGTTTTTGAATATCTAAAAGAGCGAATTATCCTTTATAGATCTGTACGCAGGTTCAGTGAAGCGAAGGCACGTATACACATCGGTTCAGTAAATGGAAACAACGTATACGCAGGTTGTTCCAAACACAAAAGCGTATGCACGCATGTTGCAGGTTATTGAAATAGCGTCTATACTTTAAAGTTGTGATCTAGCTGCTTCTGTTTATTGCTGACGTGTTCTGGGTTCAGTGTTTGGTGTGTGGTTTCTGGTGCTGTGTTTTGGGTACAGCTGTCAGAGAAGTATCTACTTGATTCAGATCTAATTGGTGGAAAGGATATTGGTTGATTCTTGATGATTGATTGATGTTTATGGATCTAGTCTGAAAATTTATGAAACGTGGTCCCTGGAAGAAAGAGAAGGTTGTAGCCTTCTGTAGCCCAGCACCTATGTACTAGTATCTTGGCTAGTGCAAGAGCTAAAGGGGGTTGTAGTTCCCTTCCAGGAGAAGCTAGAGATTGAGAGAGGGTTGTAGCTCTCTGCAGGTTGTAGCCTGTGTACTGGTAAAGGACTGCACCAGTACATTGTAAAAGAAGTTTCTAATTTAAAAAGAAGATAGAGACGAATTGAAACAGGTGGTTTTCACCCACATTGGGTTTTCACCTTATATCTTGTGTTCTTGTCTGTGATTGTCTTTCTATTCTGTTTTACTGTCTCTAGTTACTGGTTATTTGATTCTGCAACATAGATTAACAATCATCATCAGAAAGATAAAGTAAATTAAAAGTTTGCTTTGTATACACGGTTTTCCTTCTGCATAGTTGCGTATATACGCGGGTTTAACTAATTGAAGTAGTGTATATCATTTGTTTTGGAAAAGGAATATTTGACTTGATAATACTGATTCACCCCCCTCTCAATATTATTTCCAACATCATTTTCATCGAAGATTGGGTGATTCCTCCTCTTTGATACGACAAGTGCTAGCATGGACTTGTGCTCCCGGTATCGTCGCGTATATATTGGGAGACCACAATAGGATTACATCCTTTATCCATAGGAAGCCATGTCTGCTGCCCTATCGATCACAATGCACTAAACACAACTTTCGGGAAGACTGACTATCATACATAAGTCCTTGGTAATTTCTCTTTAATTTATCACGAAGGTGTATATTGTAGTTTTGCGATTGGTTTGGTAATCCCTCTGTCTAGATTTCTAGAGTAGTCACTTTCGTTCCTTTTCAATTCCTTAAAAGAAAAAATTCATATGAGCACCTGTCACTTCAGGCTCATTAAAAATCAAAGGGGACTAGAGTCATCTTTAGCTTTTTACCAACTCTTAAAAATTAAAAAAGCAAAGTTCTGTCAAAGCGTCATTAAAATTTATTAATTCAGAATAACATTATTTTCACCTTAATTTTGAGTTGATCAAGTAATCTGCAATCATGAGAAAGTCAATCAAAACCCCGTCGTTCATAGAGACTAGCAAGTCAACCATCTTTTACTTTGGAAATGAAGCCATTCCAAGCAAAACAGTCTCATTTAATTGAGTCCAATTCATCTGGTTTATTTGAAACTTGTGTTTCAACATCGTCAGAGATTACAGTTACTCCGATAATTTCTGGTAGATCTGCCTTTAGAGAAGAAGTTCGACAGTTACAAGAGGACATTAGAACTGATCCTAGTGTAATGGTAGACACTTCTATACCTGAAGTAGCTCTAGCTAGAGCTGATCCAGAGACTAAAGTTCACTTACCTGAACATCTGGAAGTTGAGTTCCAGAATTCATAAGGTGTCACCCCTCCAGTATCTGTCACTGTAGAAGCTATACCTTCTACGGCTCCAGAAATATTTTACAGACTTGACGATCTACCTCTTCCACCTAGTCTGATTACTATAGAGGAGATAGTAGAGGATCCTCCATCCAGTACCCCATTACATTTTGGAACTGGAATTCATCTGTATCCTTCTACTCCTGAAGTTGTTCCTTTTAATCATCCTTCATCGCAAGTTCCTGTCAAATCGCTAGGAAATCTTTTGGATAGACTAAACATGTCTGAGGAACCATCAACATCTAGGGTTGTGTCATCTGATACAGCTACAGTAGAGCTTCCTGCTACCATTCCTACAATGTTTGCCGGTATACCATCTGTCCCGACTAGTTATCAATCACTAGTTGGAGTCCACTCAGGGGCTGTTTCGATGACATGATCTGTTCCTATTTGTTCATCTGGAGTCCCATCTAGTATTTCTTATGTTGAAACTCAACATATTGATCCCGCATGCTAGTATCAATTTGGGCATACCAATATTCAAAGACCAATATATCCTTTGAACACTAGACTGCCACCATATGGAGGGCAGTATGCTTTTTCATTGTTCCCTCCTAGAGAACAGCCATATGAGAGTTCACAACAAAATTCAGGTCAAACTAGAATTACATCCAATGGTGGGGTACTAATACTACCTCAACAACCAAGGGTTGTATATTCAATGTAACTAATCCAACCTGTGTCGAATATTCCCACTACACCTGCTATTGTGACTGTATCGCAAGTACAAGCACTGCCTATTCTGTGTCAACCACAAGTCTCTCAGGTTGCAATACAACAACCTCTTATCTCTACAGCTCGATCGCAACCTCAGGTTAGTGCTTCCTTACCTAGAATGACTCAGGCTCAAACGGGTATTATCACCCCACATCTTGATCAATCTTCTAGTATTGGGCAACAACAAATGGTCCAACAACCATGGCTAGTACAATACCAACAACCACAATTCTAGCAAACCTACTGAGGACCTAAGCAACAAGGCTTTGCAGGTAATGGACAGCTGCATTTTCAAAATGGCTATCAACAACCACACTATACTGGTTATGTCCAACAGCCTTATCAAATTTACCAACATCAGATACATTATGCTGGTATGAAAAGAACTACTGCTCAGGTGATTCCATCTTATCCTAGGTATGCTTCGCTTAACCTGAATCAACAGTCACCTTTTGTAGCAACTCGAGAATTACCAGATTTGAACCAGCTGATGAATGATCCAATTGCATATGCCCCTTGGTGGCCAGCGATTCCTCATAAATTTCCCTCCGATATTCCTAAATTCAATGGAAATATAGGTGAAGATCCATCGAACCACGTAATGGCATTTCATTTGTGGTGCTCGTCTAACACCCTGAATGATGATTCGATTAGGCTTTGCATTTTTCAGAGAATGCTAACTGGTTCGATAGTGAAATGGTATATTGAATTGCCTAGAGCTTCATTTGATAACTTCAGTGCCCTTGCCACTACTTTTCTAACCCACTTTCAGTTACCCATAAGGTACGAAATGGGAATAGAACTCCTTACCAACTTTAAACAGACTATGGCCACTCACATATTTGATCATATTCATGAGTGGCAATGTCGTCGTCGAATGGTAAAGACGTATGTTCTTGATCAGCTTTTAGCTAAGTGGTTTATTAAGTCCTTATTGCCTTCTATTACTGAGGACGTGGCGGAAGGAGGAGTTGTCACTGAAGAGCAAGTCATTGCTCGTGCCCAATATTTAGACTTAATCTATACTTAGTCTGGAATGCTTTATGACAAATTTCCTAATGCTCCCAGACTAGAATTTTATATTCCTCCCCCTCCTAAATCAAACAAGGACTCTCACGCTGGTGATGGCATGATCGGTACCTCAAGCATGCAAACTGCAAAGGCTCCATCTGGTAAAGCCCTTGAAGTTTCTAGTCAAAAAGCAAATGACAAACTTCTTTCCTTGGAGATTAATGTCTTGTCATCTGACAAGGGCAAGAATTCAAAGCAACCAGGGGGCAAGAAGAAAGGAATAATAAGAAGAAATAGGAGAATTCAACTCTTGAAAAATCTTCTGAGAACCCTACTGGGTGAAAGAAACCTCGTGATCCATGTTACATATGTAACAAGGATCATTGGATGAGAAATTGTCCACATCAAGCTGAGGTTACAAAATTGTTAAAGACTTCAAGTACCTCAGCGGTGTTGACTGATCCATTTCTGAACCCAGAAACAAATTTGGTTTCTATCGATCATGCTTCCACATCCCAAGTGCTTATCCTATCCATCTCAAAATAGAAAAATGATGCTTTGATATCGACAAGGAACAAAGATTATGGGAATCCACCATCATCAAACAATCAGGCTATAGATCAACCTAGTAGTTCGACAACAACTTCACCAAAAGTTTTCCACCCATTATTCCTGAATTAACTATAAAACGGCCAAAGGGAGTCGTACATAATTCAACATTTAATCCTCGTACCCGAGCAGCACAGAATTATAATATAGTAGAGGACCTGGCTCAGTTGCCATCCACTATGTTGACACTCAAGGTACTACAGAATTGCTACTCCCAAAAGCAGGCTCTGTTATCAGCAATAGGTGGGATTAATCCAGCAGATTCCAATCTTGTGGCCTTTAACCATAAATGATATACACCATAGTTGCTAGCCCAACTCGCTGTCCTTATACAGGTAAAATCCCCCAATAAGAATGTTCATCGAACAATCATTGATGGGGGGCATCTACCTGTATTATGTGAATGAGTTGCTGGAAAACTTTAGGTTAACCACCCTTGTCACGATCATCAACGACATTAAAAGTATTCGATGGAAGAACATACACGTCGTATGGGATTTTAAGTAACTTGAAAGTTGAACTGGGGGGCAAGACAGTAGAGATTGAAGTCGAGGTCATTGATGGAAACCTTGATTACAATATCTTACTGGGAAGGCCCTGGATTTATGCTATGGCTTCCATTGTGTCTACATATTTTAGAAAGATTGCATTTCCCTTCCAAGGCAGAATTACAATCATTGACCAACTAACCTTTTTTCCTAATAGTTCACAAGCTGCTGGAAGCATTCCATTGATCCATGGAATTTCTCAATTGCTTCAAAATGTCGGAGTAAGTCTCCTGAAAGACCCATCCTTGATGGGTGCATTTTCCCTCTCGCCTCCAATTAGACTTGCAGAAGTGGCCACAGTGGAAACCTATCATATGATCTCTTCTACATCATCTAATATTAAGAAGAACTCTGACCATTTTGATAGTGTGGATCAACGCAAGGTGTTGCCCCCAAGCCCCATAGAATCTTTGTAGCAATCAATTTTCTGGGCCTGGGTGGCAAACCCAAATCAGCACTCAATGAGTGTTTGGATATATAGGTCTCTAAAGTATGGTACCTCTTCCGATCCTTGGTCTCGTATATATTCTAAAAATGAAGGAATCATCCAGTCGATCATGATAGGAGATACACAGTGGGAGAATTACCACCATCGTTCCCACCTTCAAGATAACAATGAAGATTATTCAAGCAACCTTAATCATCCTTCAATTTTTTATTTTCTATCAAATACTGTAAATACAATGGATTCCAAGTGAAATCTGTCCTATATTGAAGAAACTATTGCCATAAATATCTCAACCAAACCTAATGTTGTAGAGAATATTCATGTTGGCAAATCATGTTCTTCATCAGAACTGGAAATTTACTACGCTCTCTTTCGCAAATTCAGAGATGTCTTTGCATGGTCATATGAAGAAATTCTAGGCGTTGACTCGAGAATTGTTCAACATGAAATCAAGATGTATCTGGATGTCAAACCAGTACGACAACGGCTTTGACCTGTTCACCCGAAGAAAGTCGCTACCATTAAGGCAGAAGTTGAAAAAATTTTGCATGCTAATTTTATTTACCCTGTTCCTCTCACTGACTGGGTATCGAATATTGTTCTTGTGATGAAAAAGCAATGAACAATTAGAGTGTGTGTTATTTATAGGGATGTAAATCAAGCGTGTCCAAAGGACAACTATCTTACACCTTTCATCGACCAGATAATTGATGAATGTGTCGGATGTGAAATATTTTCATTATGGATGGATTTTCCGGATACAATCAAATCAATATCTGCCCACAGGACTAGTCAAAGACTACATTTATTTGTCCGTGGGGCACATTCATGTACTGTAAGCTACCTTTTGGTTTGAAGAACATAGGGGAAACTTTTCAAAGGGCAATGAACTATGCCTTCCATGACATCAAACACATCGTTCAACCATATCTTGATGATCTACTAGCTCATTCGCGAAAGCGGACTGATCATCTGCAACATTTGAGAGCCATATTTCTACGTTGTCGACACTACAAGATACGACTCAATCCACACAAGTGTGTGTTTTGTGTTGGTTCTAGTAGATTACTTGGTTTTGTAGTTTCTAAGGATGGAATTCGACTCGACCCATTTAAGGTTCAGGCAATTCTTGGCATGCCTCCACCTTCAAATTTTCTTCAAATTCAGAGACTCCAAGGGAAAGCTAACTTTCTGAGGAGGTTCATTCCACATTATGCTGAACTTGCTAAAGGTTATACATATCTTTTGAGAAGAGTACCCTTCCACTCGGATTAGGTTGCGTAAGCTTCCTTTGATGCTTTAAAAGGTTCCCTGATAAAAGCATCATTAATGTACGCTCCTAAATATCAAAAAGACTTTAACCTGTATCTCGCCGCTGCAAATACAACCATCGCCATGGTTTTAGTGCAAGAAGATAATGGAATAGTATGTGCTAAATTGTGAATTGAACATTTTTGGCCACCGAACTAACCATATGTTATCGCATGGTTCAAGCTCATTAAAAAATAAACCTACCACTAAGCATGGTTCCCCATGGTTCAAGCTCATCAAAAACTGAACCCACCTTTGGTAAATAACCTTTGTGATTGCCATACTATCAGCCTTTTGAGCCTTGGTTGTGTTCCACTCATCACCTCCATTCTTTTGGCCAATCATACACTTCCACTTAATTATTTACCCTTTTTGGGGAACAGCCATGACGAGTGGTTTTGTTAGCCAACCTCTTCACATCGCAATGTTTTGAGAAGTTCCAAGCTTACTCGGAACCAGTTTGCTACCCTAAACACCACTCATTCCTCAAAAATGAGTCTCCTTTTAACTCTTTTCAGACTCGTTAAATATGAAAAGATTGTCGAGCGCTTGTCTTTTCGGCTCGTTAAAGTGATTGGAAAAGTAATCCCTCATGTAGATTTTAATCTCTTTCGGACCTGAGGGATTATCTCACGAAAAAGTTCGAGCGCTTGTATTTTCGGCTTGCTAAAGTGATCGAAAAGTCATCCCTTTTTTATTATTTTATCCTTTTTCAGACTCAAGGGATTATGCTATGAAAAACAACTGTTGGAGTTTTCCTTTTCGTTCCTTTTCAAACTCTCTAAACATGAAAAGGATCGAGTTATCATTGTCGTTAAACTCGTTGAATCAATAGCGACAAACTCATCCACCTGAGACGAGACAGAGTCCCCTTTTCATCCCTTTTCAAACTCTGTAAACATGAAAATGACTGAGTTGTCTTTGTCATTAAACTTGTTAAAACAATAGCGACAAACTTGCCCACCTAGACAAGAACAAGTTTTACTATCGCTAGACTCGCTAAAACATAGCGACAGGTTTTCCCGAAGGGCAAATTATAGAACAAGCATATCTTATCCTCCTCAAGCTTGTCAAAAATAAAGAGGTACTGGTCAGCGATGAATGGGGAAAAAGGGAAGAAATCTTGAAGAATTTTATTGGTAGCAGGTCACTCTTGAACATGACACTTGCACTCCATCATGATGATTGAGTCGGGTTGGGTTATTCCGTTCACCGGTCATATCACCATTGGTCATCCACACCATCCATTTTTGGGGTTAATGATACCAATCCATCTCAGTGTCATTGATATGTTCAAGAGAAGTCATTCAGTTGAGAAACCACAATCTAGTTAATGCCTCATCCACTGCAATACCTTCACCCTCCATTTTCCATGACCACCATTCCTGAACCTTGTGTCGTCAGATCGTTTTCACCTCCAGAGAATCATTTGCTTCATTTCATGTCATAGATGTGGGATACATTAATGACCTCCTACGACAGGTCACTCCTTATTGACATCAGCTCATTATCCAAGAAGTTGACTTAGAAACAACCCT
The DNA here is from genome assembly GCA_000404065.3 of Pinus taeda. Classification (NCBI taxonomy): domain Eukaryota; kingdom Viridiplantae; phylum Streptophyta; class Pinopsida; order Pinales; family Pinaceae; genus Pinus; species Pinus taeda. The sequence continues at coordinate 157,297 of APFE030860289.1, read as the reverse complement.
TTCAGTACTTTGAAGCTTGCATGCCTCAATGGCAAGTTTCTTACTTCCGGCGACAGGTTGACATCAATGGCCTTCGACCGAAAGATTTTGCGAGGTGTTTGACATCAGATCATATATTCACACCACGTAAATTGTACTATAGTACCTCGAGGGTCATTATCATTATCAGTGATTCCTCTCACATCTGTTAACAACTCACATTATTGGTTGGTAATCAAGTGATGTCTTTCCATGTTCAACTTCAGAACATCTCTTCACATGGATTGACTTGTACATCGAGCGAAGATTGAACGAGATTGAACACCTCCAATCTAGTTTCATCCATTCGAGCTACGATATATTCAAGGATATAAAGACATCAAATATACATAGAAGCTACACAGATAGTCATCCAAGCCAGTGATGATGAATCGACATATGAGGAATCACCAGCCTGCAACTGCAGACAATTATCTGTTCTATGTACATGGAATGAATTTATAAAGCTTATCATGGGAATGCCTGCCTCAGCTAGATCATGAAAAGCATAGGATGATGATGTATTGTATTGTATCTTATACAAGTCACCTTCCAGTTTCGAAAACCTCGGATCCTCATGATAAAGCATTTCACTCGACATCAAAGATTTATGACTTCATGCTTTAGGGGGCAGCTGTTATAGACATATTTTGGCAATTCAACCCCAATCTTATATGTCAATAAACTAGGGCTCTTTAACCCCTAAAAGTGTTTTTTCATACCCTAAAGGATCATGGTCAACTGATTACATCATTCGCCAAAAGTTCCACCTGAAAACCCATCCGGAACTGGCCAAAACATGACCATACTGACTGCTCCATTGTCAGGGTACGATGCATACTAAATTCTACACTGGCCAGGTGTGATGCATACTAATGAGGTCTTCTGTAGGGTGAGATGAGCAAGGATGGACAAATGTCCGAGACATTTTGCTAAGTGGATGCTCATGGAATCTTCTAGAAACTTTTCCTATGACACTTTCCTCTCTGAATTCGCCCAGGGATGAATAAGAGATCCTAGTGTTAGAGCGTAGATTTGCCTCAGGCTGGAAAGGCAAGGTTCTAGGTCCACATAAAACCACACTCAGCCTGGTAGCTAGCCCTACGAGGACAGGAGAGGGCTCTCTCCAGGTCAATCTCTGCAAAAGATGATCGATGAGGCTTGCGATGACTGAAATAGAAGCTAATTTTAGGCTAGGTATGAAGTACAAAGGTTTGATTTGAGTTTTTAGGAGTTTTTGTGTTGAAACAGGGAAAGGTAAATTTGGGCTTGGGGATGAGGCACAGTTTTTGTAGAGGTCTATTTGGGGCAAGGTAGGCGATCATCTTGATGCTTTTAAAGGGAATGAATGGGTAGATCAGACTGGTGAGGAGCTAAGGAGAGCAAGAAGCTTTCAAGGATTCTCCTTAAACAGATGAAAACATGGAAAATCAAACAAACTTAAAGGCAGAGCATAACAATCTATAGATTCTACCTTAACACTTCATTTGTTCAATTGCAGAAGATGAGAGAAGCAAAATGATACACATAAAAACTTACAATTATTGAAAGAAGCACACCATCAAAACATAAAGCCACATGGATCCCAAACAGTGCTGCAAAACCCTGGTCTTTCCTTAGCCAAAAATGTAGAGATAATATGTACAATAGTATGCCAAAGCAATCCCAAGTGTCCAACCCTAAAAATGAGTGAGAAATTACATAATATAGGCTAGCCCAACCCATTCCCATGCCTCTAGGGGTCGAGCTCATCATTCTAGGAGCTGTTTCAACCAATTCTAAACAAGGAACTAAAATCTAGGTAATCAAAACAACTTGCCTCTATATGTTAGGAAACTGATTCATTCATTGAATTTTTCACTTGTTAGTGAATGAATCATCTAGAACAAGTAAATAAGTGCCAAAATTACATCATGATCCTCCAATTACATCTATATAGGTCAAAAATTACATTAAAAAGCAAAACTAGTCAAACTGGCCGAATTTCTAAGCTGGAAGGTGAAAAATTGGGCAAAAATCTTCTATGTGCCACGCCAAATCTCTGTGCGTTGTGCCACTTTGAGGCTGAGTTTGAGGCACGTCCTGATGTCCAAATTGAGCCCAAGTGTGCTTGTTGGAAAGCCATGCCTGTCTACTTTCCAACCCAAGTGGAATTTTCCAATTTGGTGTCCATTTGCCCCTCCAAAAGTGCAATCTCCCAAGACTGCTTCCTTCTCCATCACATGTCATGCTGGGCCAAAGAGGCCTCAGCCAAGATTCGAAGCTGATATTGCTATTTTTGCCTCTTTTGTCTTTTTGTTGCCTTCCTCAATTTCACCTTTAGGCTCCTGATCTGAGCCTTGGAACTCATATTGCGTGCCCTGTAATGGAAAACCATATGCCTCAATAATGCGTTGTCCTTGTCGGCCTTTTCCAGCAGTATCTCCAAGTGGATGTTGATTCGCTCGAGCCAAGACTCCCGGTCTTCATTAATCACTTGCTCCAATGAAGTGATCTCAATCCTCCTGCGTTGGGCAGCTCGGCAATTCTCGCGGATGTTTTGCAACTCCATGATCTCCTGCTGGTCTTCAAGTTGTTTGTTCCTCTGCTTTAAGTATTTGATGATCCACTTAGCCCTCTCGAAGTTGAGGGATAAGGAATTGATCTTTGTCTGCTGGTCCTGAATGACCTCTCTAAGATTTGCACTTTGCGGGCCCCTGTCGGTATCATCATCCTGAATGAGAATCAAGTCAGTCTCTTGCTCACCTGAAGGCCCCTCCTCCTGCATTGGCCTCTTGCCTTGGTTCTGTACCTGCACTTGTGCTGCTGATGATGGCAACAAGACCCCTTCCACCCCAGGTGGAGATAGTACTCGTCGTGCTGCTGTAAACAATCCCCTCATGCCTCTCTAATAAGTGACATATGTTAGCACAATGGTAGTCTCTACCTGCTGACCTCCATGCTACTGTGAAGGTTCACCCAGATCATGAACCACCTCCTGATGAGCTGTTGAAGCTGTGAAGAACTCACGAGAGATGAAGTCTTCCCATGTGATACCCTGCAGGCCAAGCTGATGTACAACAATGATCTTGATGAGCGCATAATGATAAATGTTATTGTGCTTTTGTTCTGGACTCTTCCTCTGCACAAGAGTGGTCATCCTATTGATGTTTTGGTACATGAAATATGGAATGTTCATGAATTTCACTATTGTGAAATGCATCAATAGCCTGATATGGTATGCATAGAGGTGCGAGAAGCGACCTTCATAATTGAAGTATCTGATAATGAGTCTCATCAACGGTGCATAAGATACCTTCAGAAACCGAAATGGGAATACTCTCCTGAGTTGCCTCAAATAGCTAGGCCTGATGTAAGGTACATAATATGATCTATCCAGTTGCTGTCCTTTGTTCCACTCTTCCCCTATATTCAGTATCCCGGTGGCCTGAGAGATGGTTGTTGGTGTCAAGGCAAAGTCTACTCCAGCAAGAGTAACATGATTATCATGCAAATGTAAAACAAACAACCAAACTAACTCCTGATGATGCTGGATCTGACCGATCATCTCACAATACTGAAAGCATGACATTTGCTAAAAGCATGTCATCGCAAGCGGGCAGGCCTGCAATTGAGTTAAGGAAGTAGGCTCTTCTCTGACATGTCTGCCACCTTTTCGCAGCCTTCTGGGCACATTAAGCTCAGTGGATGAGTCACTTTGAGTTTCTACTTCATAGTCAGATGAATGACCAGACGACATCACTACTGATATACAAACTGCCTTGAATGACTGCTGATGTATGAAACTGTTGTTTTGGAGAAATGACTGCTGGTTACAAAACTATGTCGGACTGCTATTAAGATATGTTGAAATTTGGAAAATCCAAAAGTTTAGATGGCAATTTGATGCAATTTCAAGCAAATTCGGGCAATTTGGTATATGCGTCGCACCAAGAACCTAGTGCACCGCGCGCTTCCAATGCGCCGCGACAGTGGAAGTTTACACTGTGATGCTACCCTCTATGTGCCGCGACCTCCTCTGATGTGCCGCGCGGCCTTTCAAACACTGTTTTGGCTATTCAAACAAAAACTTGCTCCTCCAAACCTCCAATTGACCTCCTTTGACCCCTTGGCACAACAAAATGTGTTTCAAGTGATGAACATGGCTCATGGAGTAATGGGTTGATTTTGATGAAGCTGTGATGAATTTGTGTGTTGGAGGTCCTATGCGCTGCGCACAAACCCAGCGCGCCAAGTCATGTGGGTGCGCCACGCCCTTGAGAAAATACACTGTGTATTGCAACTCTATGTGCCGCGCTCTATGGGTGCGCTGCACCTCCTGTTGTATGCGCCACGACTGCCCGACTTCAACCAATTCCACCCAAAACGTGCGCTGGCTCACCAAATTCACCTTGAATTGTTTCCTCTTAGTTTTTGGCATTCAAAATGACTTTGAACCTCATGGGAAACTTGTTATAAATACATTGGAGACATGGTTTTGATTTTTGGTTCTCCAAAACCCATTTTGTAATGTTTTATTTTTGGCACTTTTTCACAGTTTAATGTAACTCTGTATTTCACATTTCCTTTTTGAATTTTTGACTAAAATGATGAAATTTTTGGTAAATTTTTGCAGGGGTAGCTGACATGGAATTTGGTTAAGGAGACCAAGGCTGCACCTGGAGAACTGAATAACCGAAGAACTTTTGAAATTATTACAAAAACACAAAATATTGACTTTTCTTCAAAACAGTAGTCATAATCCATCAATGTGACAATGAAACTTGCAAAGCAAAACATGTGTGGAGCCTCCCTCTGGCCTGCTGACCTTATGGACACTTTAATGACTTAATTTGTGTAACCCTAGACCTATGATGTATATGACTCTTTGCCTATTAAAAGATGACACATTGATTGTCATGGACTCTAATAAACATGAAGAAAAGACCTAAGCCAGCAGGTACAAGACATGAGGGGAATGAAAAGTAAGGCCCTTTCGTCAGGTTATGGCGTGCTCCTAAATGGAATGTAGGTGAATGAGCAAAATGGGACACCTAAAATGAAATGCAAGAAAGAGTTTTGATCTCTGACGAAGGGCTGAACAGACTGACTCTAACACCAAGAAATATCCAAGTGGAACCAAATGCAACAAGTGGAATGACACTAATCAAAAACCTAGAAATGACTCACACCCTTGCACACATCTATAAATGGATCCTTCATATAAGAGATCTGGAGGCTGGAATTTTGTAATTTGCAAGGAAGTTCTAATAGATTGTATTTGAGAAAGAGCATTGTATTGTTGGTGTGATCTTGCATTTCATGAGCTGAAGAGGGCTTTGATGCTAGGGGGATGATGCTGGATGAGACAGCTGGGTTGTAATTCTCCCTTCTATTTAATAAAGTTCTTTAAGATTTCCTCCATACAAGTGTGCATTTGTGAATGTTGTTATTTGTGAATGCCATTGTATGTTCATTGTATTTTTGATTCTGCAATGCTTATGATATAATAGATCAAGATGCTTTGACAGTGTTTTTTTACTCTGTTTCTATAGGTATTCTCTAAGCAGGATAAGTAGAGAGGAGTTGCAAGCTCTGTCAATGGGGACAAAGATCAAGGAAGGAGTTAAGTAGAAGATCCAAGTTGGTTCCTTTGCCTCTCTCTTATCTATTATACATAGAAGAAATCATGAATTGCTTTAAATTGTTTGTTTCTAGGGTAGCTCCCAATCCTAGAGAGCTAGTTGATCGAAAAGACACTAGTTTTCCCAAAAACAAGATACTTCCAAGAATTCCATAAATGTGAACTAGTAAACCAATCCAAGTAGCTCAATGATGAATATGACTTTGAAATGTTGTCCTAAGGATACATAAAACTTGTACCTACATAAATGACCTGTAAAAAACCCACTTCAATCATTTAACCACTCCAACCTACAACAATTGAAGCATGAATATTAAATATAGAAATAACAAAAGCAATAATAAGAGATGCAAGTGAATAAAAAGTGCAAAGAAGATAAATAAATTGTACAACAGGGTTTTGTGGCTCCTGGGATGGCCAAGCCCAAGGATAATCAAAGTCCTTTAAATGAAACCAAGATTTAAAAGCTAAAAATGGCACCAAAATACATTATTTGAATAAATCCAAGAACATCCATGTTGGAAATGAAAGTGAAATTGCTAAATAACAAGTTTTCTTCACAATAAGACAAAAGTACATGCCCCTAGAGGAAAATTCAAACTTTGACTTATAAAAATTGACAAGGAAGCATACTCCTTGAAAGGAGACAACTTTCCCCTCCAAAATCCCTCAAAAAGTGGATATGGTTCCCAACAGTAGGAATATTCATTAAATGACTAGGAACACATTCCTAGTTTTTCTCAATCACCGGAGCTCTAGAATATGTCAATGATTTTATAATATCTTATTCAGTTATTGATCCATCCTATAACATCTTGTGGTAGGGAACAAGTCCATAAATTCTCTCATTCATAATTTATTCAATATTCTCTCAATATTCTGCAAAAATTAGTAAAATTAGGGACATAATATGAAATTATCTCTAAACCTTCCTAATGAACACATTATAGCTCAAAAATATGTCATCAAATTCAAAAAGAGAGGATTATTGGTGAGCTGAAGGATGGTTAGATGGGCCTTAGTTTGTATCTAATTTGGAGGCCCATCAATTGGTTTTGTAGAAAATTATTAATTAAATCATCTTTACCTCTCTACTTATTGCCAAGGGTTCTTTCTATTGTACACAAAAGGTAGGATGATGAGAGGCGGGAATCTTTTTCTTCTTCTTCTTCTTATTCTACCCATGTAGGAAAGTCACTCTCAAAAAGAGATTAACCTAGGAGATATAATATAAGCCATTTTTGGGACTTCCCATTGGTGATTTCCATGTTTCCATCCCTACAACTAATATATGCATCAACAATGGCTAACCATGGTCTCCCTAAGATGAATGGATATCCATTGAGCTTATTTTTTGGATGGAGGACAAGGAAGTCTATGGGATACTCCCATAAGTCTATTGAGACCAATAAATCTTGTATGATACCCTATGGTGCTACTATGGATTTATCAACAAGTTGTAGCACAATAGTGGTCTTTCTCAAGGACTCTTGGAGGTTAAGTTTAAACATGGTTTCCTTGGTCATGGAATTGATTTCGGTTCCTAGGTGAATGAGAGTGTTTGGAACTACAATACCATTTATTTGTACATCTACTAATAGGCTTCGAAGGTCTAGATAATTGGAAATGATTACTCTTTTCAGCATTAAATCAACTAATTTCCCGGTGACATTGATAGTAGGGGCATCCATTGTTTTCCTTCCACACCTCTTGAGACATTCTTCTATTAATAAAATTCTTATAGATGGGAGCATTTGTTTATGGCTTGGACGAGAGAAATTTTGACACACATATTCTTCAATTCTCTCATACATTCAAATCATTCTGGGGTGTTCACGTTTTTCATTATCAACCTTTCAAGATAGGTGTTGGCGGGAAAGGTTCCCTTAGGTAAGGATTGACAACCTCAATAGAGTAGAACAAGATAATCAACAAAGAGCATTTAAAAAAGAATGTCAAACATGCAAATTGCTAAATGTGGAATTGCAACCATACCTAGAGGTCGTACATTTGATGATGTTCCCATAGGATCCAAACCCTCTACTTCCTCCAAAACAAGTAGGCCTGCAAATCAATTCAGAGAAGCATATACATGATAGATAATTCAATTAGAATACTATTTTAGTAGCTACAACCACCCTCCAAAATTTTTCCTTAGCCTCGTTTTAGAGCCTCCCTTCTGACCTTCATAGTAGCTTGCCTTGCTTCGTCAAGTTCACAAGTTTCAGTGTCTTTCTTGCACAAAGGCAGCCTGTCGGTCATAGCTTGATCCATTCCCCTCACAGGTTGTTCACTTGAACTTGGTCCAGCTATATGTTGAGAAGCTTCCCCTTGAAAATTGCACATTTATGGAGGGCAACTAACCTTACCTCCAGAAATTGTGCAATCCTCTCTGGCGGTCTGCTGGGCTCCAGGATTGCGCAATCCTACCTGCCAACACTCCCAGTAGGATTTGTGCAAATTTCCCCAACAAGGCTACTCAGTCCAGAATTTGGGCAAATCTGGGTAGCGGTCAATTGCTCTAACCAGAATTTGCACAAATGTCCTGGGCAGTCAGCCCAGCTTCCAGCCAGAAATGCAGATTTCCTTCAAACAGTCGAACAACCTCTTGCATGTGCAGTTGAGTTGACTGGTTCCCTCTGGGACCAAGCAAAACAAACTTGCATGCATAGGATGCTTCTCCTAAGGCATCATGCAAAATCGTCCCTTGTCTCATGGATGTATGTTTAGTAGTTGGAGGTTACATGTAATGAGCCATTCAGAAACCTCCCACCAAGTGTCACTTCCCCTAGATTTATGGCATGCACATTACAATTTCAATGTTATAAAAACTCATCAACTGGATGGTGCAAAGCTCATTCCTCAAATCAACCTTGCAGCTCTGACATCCCACATTACATCTAGGAGTAGTCGGCACATTCAGCTCAACTGTTTTGGGGTAAGCCCGCTTCCCATGCCTTGCATTGTATTTCTATCTCTTTTTGTGTTCTTGCTTGTGGGAGTACTATTTTCTTGATTTCCTTAAACATTTGTTGTCATTTACATGTATATTAGCTTGTCCTAGCTCTGTTTCAGTTTTCATTGCTATCTCATTACTATCACATGCATGAAATTGTTTTGCATGGACGTTTTCTCAAACGAAAAACTGCCTCACCCACATGCATGCTGATCTATTTGCTGAATATTTCATTCATGTTTTACATGCACTATCAATCACCTCTGTTATCACTTAGTGTCGCCATGCATTTACTGTCATAGTTTCTTTCAATTGCCCATCAGAGAGTTGGGCCAACCTTGCCCCAAACTCTGCCTCCACCAAGGCTGCATTGTATAATGTGGAAAAGGAATGCTCCGCTTCCTCTCTAGAAATGTGCATTCCTACACAGCACTGGCCTCTAGGACTACTTTGCGCATTTCTAGAGGACAGTGGCTACTTGGCCCAATAAATTGTGCAAATCTTTCCTTAGTCCTACAATCCTTACCAGCTAGAATTGCACATTGCACAATTCCAGCAGTCAACAACCAGAATGGACTATGCATTGCATAGTTCCAGCAATCATTTAGTCTCCCAGCAACTCAGACTGTGCTTTTTGTAGTCTTGGAAGTCAGTCTCCTGACCTCCTAGTCGAAATTGCATGACCTTCATGATCAGTCACACAAGTATGTTGAAAGTAAGTTCTCAAGTTCATTTTCATTTTCAACTGGTAGGTTTCTTGCCATGAGGTTTTCCATGTCTTTGGGTATCACAATTGTTCATCTACCTCTCAGTAGTATAGGTACAATGGTCTCGAGGAGAGCAGAGTAAAAGACATTGTTTAGATCACACTTAAGGATGCAGTCAATCAAGTGTCTATGAGCTTGCCTACTCATGAATACATCAAGTTGTTCATAGGAAAGGATGTCAAGATATGATAGCAACAACATCACAACGAGCAGCATCATGAACAACAACTGAAGGAAACATACCAAATGCAACAAATGCAAGAGGAAGGTTGTTGACAACACAGATATGGAACAAAGTTGCAGGCTCAAGAAGATCCACTGATGATGAAAGCAACATTGGAGACTCAAGCTATGAGGTGATGGTGCAACATTAAGATCACGTGAAGAAAGAGAATGGAACAAAGAAGGATTTTCATGTGTTGAAGCAATAACTCAAGGAAGAACATGAAGCTGCACAGATAGACAAATGAGTTGCAACAGTAACAGGAACAGCAGGGGGCGCAACATGCACTCATGGATGAAATAGTGCCTGTATAAGTTATAGATCTATCCCAGTAGCTGGCATGGAGAAAACATGATCAGCAGTGTTGTTGATCACATGCAAGGGATTCAACAACATGCATGTCATTGTGTGCATGCATGCAATCCAACCCATCCAACACACTCACCAAAGTGAAGACAAGAAGCAATTCCAACTGGAGCTAAACATGTACTTTGTAGTATACCTAGGGGGGATAATATGGGGTACAAAGGGAGCTACCCAAAGGAATAATGTAATAATGGGATGGGCCATAATAATAAATAAGGTGTTTAACCCGTATCATGTAAGGGACCACAAGTAGTTAGCAATAATGTAATAAGCCCATGGTATTACATAGATGGTATTGAAAGAACCATGGTAATGACCCATGGTATTGTATGTATGAGGCCTATATAGAGGCTAGAGACTCCCCATTGAGAGATGTCAAGGAGTTTTGTATGGACAAGCATATGGCTTGTGGAGTGTTCTCCTTCCTTAAGGAGTGAATGTATGGTGTTGCCCTACCTTAAGGGTTTGATCAATAAAGAAGAATTTCTATATTCAGATCTTGTTATTCTTGGGTTTACTTCTATTATCATATATTTTCAGATCAGATCTATAACACATGGGTTTAACTATAAATTACTTACCAAAGGTGGTTTATTAAGCAATTTCTCATAGTGAAGGAAATTTTACTATGGTAAAATTGGCTTTACATGGTGTACTTCGATCCATCTAGTACATTAGGCTAGATGATAATTTTTTTGGTGATAACACCAGGAGTGTAGAAAATGAACTGATTTTGACCATTCGAGAAGATTATGAACCGCTGATCTAGGCCTGCTGATCCGGATTGATTAAATCAGGGTCATTGATCTGGGCCATTGTATTATCGCAATCGTAATAGTGTAGGTTTTAATCCCATACAGAAATTACCTGCATACGAATTCTAAAACATAGAAAATAAATAATGCGAGAGCATAACACAAAAAACACATATACATAGAGATTTTCCCCTGGATCCCAAATCGGGACTACCAGCTTGATTTTTCATTATATTCCTTTCAATGTTACAATACATATTTATACATGCCAAAGCATCCAATACCATGGACCAAAAACCATCGCGTCCAAAACCATGGACCGAAAAGGCATAGGTAGGTTCGCCCAACCTAA
>APFE030860289.1:5015-144389 GCA_000404065.3 Pinus taeda | reverse complement strand
CAAAGATGCCATTTCATCAACCATGGCCTCTTTCCAGAGTTTTCCATCCTCTGAATCTATTGCTTCCTTCACAGTTCTGGGATCATCATCAGTAATAGATAAAGAAAAATTTGAACTGAAAGTAGATGGACTATACCTTTTTGGCTGCCTTCTTTCTCAAACTGATCTTCTTACACCCAGAGTTTGTAGCTCTTCATCTTCTGATTCCTCCTCTATTGTAGAGTCTAATTCTTCCTGCTTATCTCAAACTCTATCTTCTCAAGTTCCTTTGGTTGGACTTCATGTTTAATAACATCTTTCACCTTTCTGAACACCACATCTCGGTTGTACACAACCTTCCTTATTGTTGGGTTCCAAAGCTTATAACCCTTTAAACCATCCTTATACCTAATAAAGATGCACTTTTCAAATTTACTATCCAACTTGGTTCATTTCTCCTTTGGAACATGTACATATGCATCACATCCGAATACCCTCAGATGTGAAAGAGAGGGTTTCTTACCAGTCCATACCTCCTGTGGAGTCTTATCCTCCAACATTGGTGAAGGTGATCTATTGACTAGGTAACATGATGTCTCCACCGCCTCTGCCCAAAATTCGTGTCCTAACCCAGCACCACTGAGCATGCTTCTTGCCGTTTCCATCAACACCTTGTTCAATCTTTCTGCAACTCCATTTTGTTGAGGTGTATATGGAGTAGTCTTCTGCCATGCTATACCACACTTCTTACAGAATTCTTCAAATTCCTTACTGTAAAACTCTCCACCGTTATCTATCCTTAGCACCTTTATCGTCTTCTCTGTCTAGTTTTCCAACAGAGCCTTAAATTCTCTAAACCTGTCAAAGACTTCATATTTCTTCTTAAGGAAATATATCCATGTTGTTATCACTAAGAAAATTTGAAAGAAAAGGGGTAAGGTAAGGAAGAATTGGTCTTGGTCACTTTCGTGTTCCTTTCATGCATAAGAAGCACTTGGCAAGCTCAGGGTCAGCATACATCAGAGCTCTCCATTTCAACTCAAGCAAGGCAATTAGCACTCAAGAAGAAGAATGTAGCTTTGAGGAAGTCAAAAAAGAAATTGATGTCTACCAACCTTAAGATTGCCCAATTCAAGGAAAGGACAAGGAAACATGCAATTGAAAAGGCAAATTGAAGATCTGAAGACACAACTAAGCCAACATGAAGGACATTCTTAACTAAGAGAAATCACATAGCAAGTATGGTTAAGTCCTAAATTTTGATAGGTTTCCTTTTGAAGTTTACTTTAAAAGAATGGTGTCTATGTTTTCCGTTTTGGACAACTTCATGGCAGATGGAAAACCCATTACAAGGAAAATAAAGATCAAAAGAGTTAAAGTTTTGGCCTCAAACTGTGTTTTTAAAATTACACAGCAGTTTCGTAGTGCGCTACGAAACTGCTGTGGTTGCATATTATGTTTTGGTAGACAAATTTTGGGATACAAAAGGAAATATTTTCGAAGAGGAATGTATGAAAGGGGAGAATTTACAAGGTGTAAGTATCCAGCAAAGGAAAATCAAGTGAAGGAAGGATATCTATGAACTCTTAGCTATATAAGAGGTCATCATTTCATAGATAATATTTGTCATGAGACATCAGGCAGCATTAAAGGGTTTTGTCTTCACACGTATATATGGACAAGGTCTAAAGTGTATGTAAAACAAGATAATCCAATGCAATTTAATGAAAAACAATAGGGATAATTGATTTCGAAGATCCTTGTGGAGACCAAAAGCAAAAAGGGAGGAACTTTGTCTCCTTGTTTTTACCAGACAACTTCTAGAAGAGTTTCTGAGCAGTTAAAAACTCATCTCTGAAAAGTGAAAGAGGTTTTCATTCCTAAGATACTGTAGTAAAAAAAAATCTTCCACTTTCTTCAAATCCATTATGATCTAGGAGAAATGAAGGACCAAACTTGCTCTATGAAACTATTGTAGGTGTAGTTTTTCACAAGCATATTTCTCTGTTTTACACTTGTTTTTCAAAGACACATTATAGACGGTAGGAAAGGTTTTTCAAAAAAAAAAAGAGGTTTTTGTTCATCATGGATTGGTTCACAAAATCCTCCTTCAGTTTTTCCAAATACATTTTTTATGAGAATATATGAGCTCTGTCCCAAGACCTATTTTTTATCCAAAACAGAGCAAGGAATAGTCTCCTAGTTTCTAGGAGCAGTAAAAGGATGAGTCACCAAGGGCCAGCTGGAGGGTTATGAGCCCCATCAAATTCGAATTCATGGAGTTATAGGTGTCAAAAGGAGTGTTTAATTCCTAGATAGGGTTTTCTTAATCATAATGAGGAGTTACACTCCTAATTGTTTTAGGTCTCTAGGACTGCTAGTTAGCTGTCATTTGCATTTAATAGTTAGTTTTAAGTGTCAATAGGTGTCAGATCAGGTAGAATTCGAATTTTCCTCATCCTAGAGGAGGAATCTAAGTCATGTAAAGGGATCTATATATAGGAGAATATCTAATGTAAAAAGGGTTGGAAATTTTCAGAGAAAGACTCATATTGTGCCATTGTAGAGGATTATGTTTTTATGAATGCAGACTTTGGCTTTACTTCTCAGGATTCAAAAAGAGTTCAATGGTGGTTTGTTTATGTTTGTCCTTATTTCCTTATTTGCAGTAGTATGAATGTATGATACTTAGAACTCATTGACATGCTCTAACTTCCTTCATACGTTTATAGACTCTGTTTTCCTACATGTCTCTATCTGTTAATTGATATTGAACTTTGATGCTCTGACTTCCATGTTTAGCTGATACTGCTATCATACTAAGCTTTTCAGACTCCATAAGCCCAATGGATTTTTGTCAATTGTGTTTCAACCACTTACACTTCTTCATTTTTTCAATAGAGTTAGCCATCTAATCCATTATCAATATCATTAATCATTTGAGAGAGCCCTCTCAGGTTGAGGAGGCTAAGCCTCAGCCAAAAGTAGGTTTGAAATAGTTACACAAGGTCTACCTGATTAGCAGCCTATCAGGCCAAGGTTTTGTGATAACACATGTATTCCTTGAGAAGTCATCTATAAATGATACATAGTACGCAGACTCACCCAGTGATGGAACCTTCACAGGTCTAAACACAACACTATGCACAAACTCTAATATCGGTTTCGCCCTCTTACCACCAGAGGGGAACTCACCCAATTCTGCTTCCCATATACACAATTTTCACAGAAATCAAATTCCAGAGAACTATTACTAATACCTTCTACCATACCTTTATCATGAAGTATTCGAAGACCCTTCTCTCCAATATGTCCAAGCTTTTGATGCCACATCATGGTCTTCTCTCGAGAGACCACTATATTTTCTGCTCCACTTTCAGGAACCACAGAACTATTGCACCCATCAACAATAGTGCTACCTTGTAGCTTGTACAGAGTTCTAGTCCGAACTCCTCACATCAATACCAGTGCTCCCTAAACCATCTTACAAGTATCCTTCTCGAACATTGTTTTTACACCTGCATCATCCAACTTGCTTATAGAAATCAGATTTCTGGCCAATGTAGGAATATGCAGAACACCCGGAAGTGTTCTAACCCTTCCACCCTGCAACTTCAACTTTAATTTTCCGCAACCAATGATTCTAACCTTCTTGTCATCCCCCAAGAAGACATCACCACCATCTTATTTTTCATACTCATAGAGCCACTCTCTATGGGGAGTGAAGTGAAAGGATGCACCTAAGTCAATCAACCATGCCTCATGATCTACATGTATACTTGAAGAAGCCAAGTACACATCCCCACCTTCATCTGAGGTGGTTTTCGCCTCTGCAGAAGGAGCATCATCAGATCCCTTTCCTTTATTAGGAGCTTTAGATTTACAGTCCCTTTTGAAGTGCCCTTCCTTTCCGCATTTCCAGCACACCACCTTCACAAGTTTTCCTGGAGATTTAGATCTCCCTCTAGATTTAGACCTCCCACTGAATGACTTATTTTTGTTTCTGTTCTGGGACTATCCTCGTACAGACAAGGCATCACCATTCTGGCTCTCCATATTTTTCTGTCTCATCTCCTTCATCAGCAAGGATGAGACTATTTCATCAAAATGTAAGGCAGTTGCATTGCGACCTATTACAATAACCAGACTATCCCACAAATCTGGTAGAAAACACAATAAACTGATGCACTTATCTTCATCTGAGATTTTAATATCAATAGATGCTAATTGACTTACCACAGCATTAAATTCGTTCAGATGCTTTGTCACCGAGTCTCCATCTTTCATCCACATGTTATATATATTTTTCTGCAGGAACAATTTATTCACCAGAGACTGAGATTGGTACAAAGTCCCTAACTTGTCCCACAAAGCCTTCGCCATAGCTTCCCCTGATACATTCAGAAATACTGAATTTGAGACACACAGTCATATTGTGCTCTTTGCCTTCTAATCCAACTTCTTTCATTCTTCATCGAACACTCTCGTTGGTTTAGTACCTAGATCTACCATGATACACTGATCTTTATCCACCAATAGATCCTCCATCTTGAGTTTCCACAACTCAAAACTTTGACCATTAAATTTCTTAATCTCTATCTTTCCACTACTTGCCATCTTCTTTCACCACCAGAATCAATCCCTCAGATCTCCCACTGAACAGGGTCTACCACAAGCCTGAGTAAAACCCATCAACCATAGAGGCGTCCCCTTGAAGCCAAAACAACTATAATAAATGTAGGTTTTAACCCTATACAGAAATTACCTACATACGAATTCTAAAACATAGAAAATAAACAATGCGAGAGAATAACACATAAAACACATATACACAGAGATTTTCCCCTAGACCCCAAATCAGGACTACCAGCATGATTTTTCATTATATTCCTTTCAATGTTATAATACATATGTATACATGCTGAAGCATCCAATACCATGGACCGAAAACCATTGCATCCAAAACCATGGATAAAAAAACCATAGGTAGGTTCGCCCAACCTAATATAGGTTCCAAAACAAAATTTCCCAGGGCGCTACCCCAGACCCCATAGAGGGGGGCTCTGCCCCCCCTCTAACCCCCCGATTCACTATGTAAGTTAGTCATGGAAATAATATAACACAACCCAAAAAACAGGGAGAGGGACCTTTACCATGTTCCATAGTGTTTTTTCGACGAGATGGACCCGAAACTTTATCAAGCACAACTTATAAAATATTGCATCTGTCGGGGGCTTCACTAGAGACCCACACCCGAAATCCTTTCAAATTCATCCTATAATATATCAATTCCATTGGCCTTATCACATGGCAATCGAATAGGGGTCTGTGTATTACAGGGGGTATAGGATGGACAGACGCAAAATACTTTAAAATATAGCGTAAAATCCTTTCAGATCCATCACAATCGCAATATGGAGGGGGTCGGCGGAGTTTGTTGACATATAGGAATTGCGATTGACCGACCTATGCAGCGATTATCGGGAGCATATGTATATATCATATATATATATATATTTATATATATATAGTAGGGGCAATGAGATGAGCATATAATAGGGGCTTGATCGCAATTGGCAGAATGAGCAGGAGTAATAGGGACTATGAGATAGAACTTTGTGATATGCGATTGCGATAACATGTGGATGGTCAGTTATATATAATGCAATATATATAATAAAAAGAATGGGACATGGTTTATGAATGTTTGATAACATTTGAAAGGGGAATGGGGAACACCGCTAGAGTTCAGTGTATAATATAAAATGGAAATGCGGCTAGAGTTTGAAAATTAATTTTTCCAAAGGAAAAATGGGTTTTGGCTAGGATGTAAGGATTTTTCCAAGGAAAAATGGGTTTTAGATGGCATTAGGGGATTTATGAGGGAAGGTTGAGGAAGGAATACGAAGTATGAATGAGGATGTCGAAATCTCTTTGAGTAGTTTTCCCTAATTACTACTCTCATGATGATGATCTAGGTGATGTCATGACTCTTTTTGACCATTTTTCTTATTTGACCTTAATAATGACACCTAATGGATCCATGAACTGATTATTTGCACATTGAACCTTAAAATATGACTAACCATGAGATGATGACTAATATGGTGATCAAGACATTTTATGGATGACTCATCATAAGGAGTGATGGCATGACTAAGATGGCTCTTGGATTAGCCATAAACCCCTGGGTTGGATCGCGACCTCCTTGGATAAATGATCGGCAGTTTGATTACGTTCCATGTAAATATGGTGGCAAGAAATATAATCAAATTGAGATTTTAAAATCAAGGCTTCATCCAAAATATTCCTGAGAGAGTGCGCATGACATGCAGATGTATTATTCAACCACTTTATAATGATTTTGGAATCCCCATATATCTGTAGGTGTCTGCAATCATGTGCCAATACAAAATGAAGCAAATGTCTAAGACTAATGAGTTCAAAAAATTTATTTGTTCCAACCCCTAAACCCATTTGTATACGGTAAAAATGACTATCATATAAGTGCAATAATATACCCTTGCCCCCCAACATCCTTTTTCTTGTGTAGATCCATCAAAATATGCCCAAGGGTGATCTCGATTAATAACTCCAGGTATTACAACTCAGATAGAGAAAGTGATATCATCATCAAGAATTTCATGGTAGACATTGATAATCTGAGCAACTGATAGTGGCCACCAGACTACTTTGTCCCTAAAGATGATTCCATTTATGTTCAACCAAATGGTCCAACATATAAGCAGAGGGAGATTTTGAATTTTCTAGTTCGAGAGCTCAGCCCACCAATGTTCCCAAGCATCTAGAGTGTTTTTTTCCATGCCATCATTGAGTGATGGCCAATGAGGAAAGAACTTATTCCCATATATTGATAACAATAGGGCAAATGAGAAAGAAGTGATCATTCGATTCCTCAGCTTTGTGACATAAAACACACCAAGAGGTACCATAAAGGGATCTTTTCATCAGATTTTCCCCTGCATGACTCTCATTCATTAATACATTCCACATAAATAGTCTGGTGCATGGGGGTGCTTTGAGCTTCCAAAGAGAGCGCCACTAGCCCACCAACATAGGTGGCTCGTGCGTAGCATGTATGATAGGGTATCCTTCTTTTGGTGAATATGATTTGTATGTTGTAGGTGCCCAACTGAGCTCATCATATTCCTCCATAATACGAACATGTGATTTAGTCAATGTGGATATATATCCCTCCCAATCCTAGCACCACTAATTGAGTGTTCCCAAAGGTCAGGTGATTTCCAAGCTCATGCAAATATGGTGGAATTCGCCGAATCAGCAATATTCGCAATTGTAGTTAAGCCTCTATCCTTAAAAAACTTAATAAGTTCAGGAGGTAGTCGATACATATTGCCGCATCCAGTCCATGGATCCATGCCAATGCGCATAGATGTGCTAGCTTTTATGCACCAAACAAAGGCCATTTCTAATAGTGGGTAGAGTATGTAGAACAACCCTCCAGATCGTCTGATGGCTCACTAAGATTTCTTTTACAGGCAATCTTAATCCCTACATTAGTTAACATCTTGAGGTAAGTCTTTCTATCTCAAGAGTGCCAACACAGTAGGTGAAGTGAAGATAGAGGTTATCTAATGATGAATAGTTGCAATCACTAAAGGCTAATTCTTCAATTCAATTCACACAACTCTGAAAAAGAACTATCTATGAAAGAAATAATCTCAACGCACTCTGCAATTCTATGCAACTCATTCCAAAATCAATTGAAACTGAATGCAAATAAGAATTACAATTAGAATCATTCAAATAATCTTAAGACTAATCACACTTAATCAAGTAAAGAAACTATGACTATTGAACAACACTGTTAATCTATAACAACCCAAATCAATCTACATTACTAAATTGAACAGCAACAATAAGTGAACAACAATCAACATTCGTTAATTGAACAACAATCAGTATTTGAACAACAAATAGCGATAAAGGATTATTAAATGGAAAAAGTTTTATATTACAATCTGTAGAAGTTAATTAGTCTTGTCTTTCAATATCTATGATAACATCTATTCAAATGAACAACAATTCAACGCGCATTCACTCATTCTAATCAAATCACTACTTAAGTATGTCTCACAACTTTACTCTGAATCTTACTGAACAACAATATAAATCAATATTATAAATCTTCATGATAAATGAAATAACTGAACATTAAATCAATTGAAAAGACTGAATATAAAAATATAACACAAAGTAGCAGTGGAATTTCTTGTGACTGAGCCCAGAGTCGCCAGAAGCCTTTGCTAAATAAAAATTCAGAATACGAAGATGTATCAAACGCAACCTTCTTTCATTAACTTCAAGTAACATTTGATAGAGTCACTGAATTAACAATGTTTATGTTTCAAAAAGAATAATTACAAATTAAAATTCTGAACTGTATCAAATTGTCTTTTGGCCCCATATATAGCATAGAAGAGAAACTTGGATAAAAGTGAATCCTCATGATCAAGGGATCCTGAGGATTTCGCAATATAAAATCTGATCATATGATAAAACAAGAATGTTCGAACTGATCTTCTGCATGTTTGTCTGCCCCAGACGCCGTGGCTTTTCCCTTTTATGGCCCCGTGATGTTATGCCAACTGAACAACTTTTTCCCAATCGCATCTCTATATACAAAGATAGCAAAGAATCAGTTTTTCGTACTAGATTTACCTATTCTATCACCAAATAGTTTCATCCAACTTTAGCCGATATTTTCCTCATTTTAATCTATAAATGGAGATAATTGTATAAGGATGAATGATAAATGAAGCATTTTATGAAGAGAAATCATACCTTTTTCCTGTCCCAACATACTCCCTAGCTTACCTTGTTGCACATCCTCATGCAAGTGTATAGTTCAGATGCAACTAAGTGAGGGAATAAGCAGGATATACTTCCTCCTTGTAATTCCTAAAACCATTCTTTTGCTTAAGGACAACAAAAGCCTAGGTTACCTCATGATCCTTTAAGTTATAATCACTACAGTATTGATCAGAAGGGTACCATATGATTGGGGTTCTGTAGCGGCATCCTATCCAATCTGGCCCCATTGTTAAAATCATATTGATATATTTATAAAAATAGGAAGAGGCAGCTTGGAAGTTTCGATATCCGAACAGCTCTCGGCCCCTCACAGTGTTACTGGAAGCTTTCCACCTTAGCCTTGATGTAGCCAAGGCTTCTTCTTTAATATCCTGGAAGTATTCCTTGCTGGCCTGAATGATATCAACATGGAGTGGCCCCAATTTACCTATGACACCATCTTTTTTCATAAACTGTTTATGCCAGACAGATATGAGTAATGGTTGTGTAGGCTCTCCTCTGACCCATAGGTCAATACATACTCACGCCTTTTGAACATGTTGTAAGCCTTGGCCCATTTTAGCTGATTAGTAGCAAATGAGAGGAACGTCTGAAATTGAATGTCTCCTATAAAATGTGCAGGGTGGCTATCCCTGTCATCCTCTAAAACAAAATTTTGCATATAAAGTTCACAAAGGAGGCACTGAACCTTCTCATCGTGCTCTCTAAAGCAGTTGATAAAGTCAGAAGTGGTTTTGATTTCTGCTGGTTTACCATCCTTAATGGCCTTAACTTTTAACTTGAGGTATCTTTCCATAAGAAATAAAGCATAATTTGTGGAAAGGGCTGGGTAAGATAGAGTGTCTGGATAGAGAGAATAGACAGTCTACATTTGCTTTCTATCTTTTTGCAATTGACCCTCTAAATTTTCAACCTTCTTTTGCTTAGCCTTATATTGAGCAAAGGTCTCATACTCTATCTTGGTAAGTGCTTCGAACTTCTTCTTTAACCCTTGATGTTCATACAAAGGGACCACCTTTTCCTTATGCTGAACTAGTTCTTGGTGAACTATCAAAAGCTTATCCTGTAATTTTATGATAACTGCCTCTCTTACCAAAGGGGTGTAAAGGGGTGTTTCATATGTTTAGGCCTCTGCATCTTGGGTCTCCGCAAGGTCAGTCTACATAGCAGCTTTAGCAACTTCCGGAATTACACAATCAACTTGAACTATTTCTTCAACATTTGTTTGGATTGCAATGTTCAGAGTGGAGTAGGCCATTTGAGTTCCATGTGAAAAGTGTAGGTTTTAACCCCATACAGAAACTACCTACATACGAATTCTAAAACACATAAAATAAACAATGCGAGAGCATAACACATAAAACACATATACACAGAGATTTTCCCCTGAATCCCAAAATCAGGACTACCAGCATGATTTTTCATTATTGATGCACCAAAACACCAAAACCAGATGCACCGAAACACCTGTGGCAAGTCTGCTCCAAATTACAATCGACTCAATTAGAAAAACTCTGTTCTTTTAGAATGCGGAATATCAAACTGGCAAACCCTGTTTACATTAAAATGGAGAACTGAATGTGTTCATTTGTTATACAGTGCGCAGCTCGTCTGGTTCTTTAATTTAACACACAACAATCACAACATTTCTGTTTGATACCAACAGGCATTTATTTTTAAATATCTGGGTTGCACTTGTGGCAATTTACAAACATCAAATTTTATTCCAGCGTTTTCAAAAAATGTGATACCTGTTTAAACAAAAACAGAGGAATTTATTTATTGGCAACGCTAGCTCTTAACTACATCTCTGTTTGATTAAACTACAGTACAATAAACCCAGGCATACGCTGGTCCAAAACCCCGCCCCCATCAGAATATCACAACACAAATAAAAACAGAAATCAGAATTAGCCACATCTGTGGATTTATTAAACTATAACCGAATGCTAAATGTTACACACTGTCCCATATATAAAACTAACTAAAGCAAAGCAGAACACCGGTCTTTTTCCATCGCCTCTGGCATTTCCAGCGTTTTGTATGAAATTACATCAAACAAACTTCGCACCCTCTACCCCGAATTCGGAGCCAATTCCCCTGCTCTCCATATCTCTGTGACAACGCAGGTCTTAATTTACCTGGCAACAACCGAAAGAAACAAAAAACGTCGATCCCATCTCTTTCTTCTTTCTGATTTTGGCATATCAAGACTTTGACATACAAAAATCACGTTATCGCCCCGGATTCTAAGCAGATTCCTTTCAATCCATCCGTCCTCTGCCAAATCTCAGTTAGATGTTAATGCAGGTTCAGTGATTGCCTCATTTCCATTCCAACGCAGCTGCATTTGATACAATCGGCGGTCAGAACACCTGTTTGTAACACGTTGCCGGATTCAAGCGCTCTTGAATCAAGATCTCCCAGAAGAAACCGGCATTGATCCGCTCCAGAATCTTCAGTTTCCCATTCCTAATTACTCTAACAACAGATAAGGTGACATAAATTTATTCCAACAGAAGATGCGCCTAACAAATCAACACCAAAATAGAAAGATTTTTTTTTAACCATTACAACAATAACTAACTGAACATGACTCTACCATCAACAACAAGTAAAATACAGTTTTCAAGCCACAACATGTGGGCAATCTCCCACATTGCTGGCCCGTTCTGATGCTCCTGCATCAATTATGTTCCTTTCAATGTTATAATACATATTTATACATGTCGAAGCATCCAATACCATGGACTGAAAACCATCGCATCCAAAACCATGGGCCAAAAACCATCGCGTCCAAAAACATGTGAAAATCATGCACAAAACCATAGGTGGGATCGCATAACCTAACATAGGTTCCAAAACCAAAATTTTCCGGGGCACTACCCCAAACCCCATAGAGTGGGGTTACCTGTACCCCTCAAAACCCCTGTGAGTCCCCTACTATGCAATCAACGCAACGAAGGGGGGGCTTCACCCCCCCTCTAACCCCCTGGTTAATTACGTGGGCTAGTCGTGGAAAGAATATAACACAACCCAACATTCTCCCGCTTGTTTTTTTATTTCCATAGGGGGCCACAAGAGAGCTTAGTCATTTATCCAGTGTTGCATTGCCCATTGTTTCTTTACACCAAGATAACTTCTCAGAGCTGACAGATTTTGTCAGTGCATCTGCAGTATTCTTCAAAGTGTCCACCTTTACCAGCAACACCTTTTTGTCTTCTATCATATCCCTTACAAAGTGATACTGAACATCAATGTTCTTTGTCTTTGAATGATATGTAGGATTCTTTGCCAAGAAAATTGCACTTTGGCTATCACAGTCTATACTTACAGCTCCATGTACTAACCCCATACTTGAACACAATCTCTGCAACAAAACTACTTCCTTGCTTGCATGAGTGGCTGCCATGTATTCTACCTCTGCAATTGATAGTGCCACTATAGATTGTTTCTTACTCATTCAACTAACTACACCACCAAATAGGTTAAACACATACCCACTTGTAGATCTTCTCTAATCTAAATCTCTAGCCTCATCTACATCAATAAAGCCATGAATATCCAACACTCTATCCAATCCTGGTCTTCCTTGCTAGCACAAACCATAATCACTAGTGCCACGCAAATACCTGGAAACCCGCTTCACTGATGTCCAATGCTCCTTTATTGGTTTTGACATAAGCCTGCTCAATACTCCCACTGCATGTGCAATGTTTGGTCTAGTATATACCATTACATACATCAAGATACCGACTGCACTTGCATATGGAACACGGGACATGTCCTCTTCCTCTTCTTGTGTCTTGGGACACTGTTTAGCAAATAAATTTACACCTACAGGAATAGGAACCTTCACCGGTTGACTATCTTGCATATTAAACCTTTGCAATATTGTCTTGACATACTTCCTCTAGTTTAACCAGAGCTTCCTCTTTGCCTAATCTCTTTTAATTTCCATGCCCAAAATATAGTTTGCAGCACCAAGATATTTCATGTCGAATTTGGAGGACAATTGGGTCTTCAAATCCTAGATAATTTCTTTTTCATTTCCAACCAGCAACATATCATCCACATACAAGACCAAATAAATAACATGGTCACCAATTAATTTAAAATACACACAGTGATTTGATTTACTTCTCTTGAAGCCAAGTCCCCATATAAATGTATCAAATTTCTGATACCACATCCTCGGTGACTGTTTTAACCCATACAGAGACTTCTTTAACTTGCATACCAGTTCTTTCTTACGCTTCACCGCAAAGCCTTTGGGTTGCTTCATGTAGATTTCCTCTTCCA
The DNA here is from genome assembly GCA_000404065.3 of Pinus taeda. Classification (NCBI taxonomy): domain Eukaryota; kingdom Viridiplantae; phylum Streptophyta; class Pinopsida; order Pinales; family Pinaceae; genus Pinus; species Pinus taeda. The sequence continues at coordinate 131,252 of APFE030860289.1, read as the reverse complement.
GATCCTCATGAAGAAATGCTATCCTCACATCCATTTGTTCTACCTCAAAATCAGGAGCAACAACAATAGATAAAAGTAATCTAATAGAAGTTACTTTGGCAACAGGAGAAAAAATATCACCAAAATAATTCCAAGAACTTGGGAATAACCTTTTGCTACCAACCAAGCTTTGTATTTATCCAGCTTTCCTTCTACATTTGTCTTCTTCTTGAACACCCATTTGTTTCCAATGGGTTTCCTTCCAGTCAGCAACTCCACCAGATCAGCCTCATTTTTGTGCAAAGATGCCATTTCATCAACCATGGCCTCTTCTAGAGTTTTCCATCCTCTAAATCTACTGCTTCCTTCACAGTTCTGGGATCATCATCAGTAATAGATAAAGCAAAATTTGAACAAAAAGCAGATGGACTATACCATTCTGGCTGCCTTCTTTCTTGAACTAATCTTCTCACACCCGAAGTTTGTAGCTCTTCATATTCTGATTCCTCCTCTGTTATAGAGTCTGATTCTTCCTCCTTTAGCTCAAACTCTATCTTCTTAGGTTCCTCTGGTTGGACTTCATGTTTACTAACATCTTTCACCTCTCTGAACACCACATCTCGACTGTACACAACCTTCCTTGTTACTGGGTTCCAAATCTTATAACCCTTTAAACCACCCTTATACCCAATAAAGATGCACTTTTCAGATTTAATATCCAACTTGGGTCATTTCTCCATTGGAACATGTACATACGCATCACATCCAAATACCCTCAGATGTGAAAGAGAGGGTTTCTTACCAATCCATAACTCTTGTGGAGATTTATCCTCCAACACTGATGAAGGTGATCTATTGACCAGGTAACATGCTATCTCCACTGCCTCTGCCCAAAATTCCTATCCTAACCTGGCACCACTGAGCATGCTTCTTGCCCTTTCCATCAACGTCTTGTTCATTCTTTATACAACTCCACTTTTCTAAGGTGTATATGGAGTAGTCTTCTACCATGCTATACCACACTTCTTACAAAATTCTTCAAATTCCTTATTGCAAAACTATCCACCATTATCTGTCCTCAGCACCTTTATCTTCTTCTCTGTCTGGTTTTCCACCAAATCCTTGAATTCTTTAAACCTATAAAAGACTTCAGATTTCTTCCTAAGGAAATATATCCATGTTTTCCTTGAGAAGTCATCTATAAATTATACATAGTACATAGACTTACCCAATGATGGAACCTTCATAGGTTTAAACACATCACTATGCACAAGCTCTAATATATGTTTCACCCTCTTACCACCAGAGGAGAAACTCACCTGATTCTGCTTCCCATATAGACAATTTTCACAGAAAGAAAAATCCAGAGAGATATTACTCATACCTTCTACCATACCTTTACATGAAGTATTCAAAGGCCCTTCTCTCTAATATTTCGAAGCCTTTGATGCCACAACATGGTCTTCTCTCCAGAGACCACTAGATGTTTTGCTCCACTTTCAGGAACCACAGAACTGTTGCACCCATCAACAACCATGCTACCTTGCAACTTGTACAGAGTTCCAATCCGAACTCCCCGCATCAATACTAGTGCTCCCCGAACCATATTGCGGGTATCCTTCTGGAACACTACTTTTACACCTACATCATCCAACTTGCTTACAAAAATCAGATTTCTGGCCAATTCAAGAATATGCAAAACACCTGGAAGTGTTCTAACCCTTCCACCTTGCAACTTCAACTTTAATTTTTCGTGACCAACGATTCTAGCCTTCTTATCATCTCCTAAGAAGACATCACCACCATCGTATTTCTCATACTCACAAAACCACTCTCTATGGGGAGTGAAGTGAAAGGATGCCCCTAAGTCAATCAATCATTCCTCATGATCTACATGTGTACTTGAAGAAGCTAAGTACACATCCCCACCTTCATCTAAGGTGGTTTTGGCCTTTGCCAAATGAGCGTCATTAGATCCCTTTCCTTTATCAAGAGCTTTAGATTTACAGTCCCTTTTTTAGTGCCCTTCCTTTTTGCACTTCTAGCACACCACCTTTACAGGTTTTCCTAGAGATTTAGATCTCCCACTCGATGACTTATTTTTGTTTCTGTTCTAGGACCGTCCTTGTATAGAAAAGGCATCACCATTCTGGCTCTCCATATTTTTCCGTCTCGTCTCCTCCGTCAACAAGGATGAGACTACTTCATCAAACTGCAAGGCAGTTTCATTGCAACCTATTGCAATAACCAGACTATCCCATGAATTTGGTAGAGAACACAACAAACTAATGCACTTATCTTCATCTGAAATTTAATATCAATAGATGCTAACTAACTTACCACAGTATTAAATGCATTTAGATGCTCTGTCACTGAGTCTCCATCTTTCATTCTTAGGTTATATATCATTTTCCGCAGGAACAGTTTATTCATCAGAGACTTAGATTGGTACAAAGTCCCTAACATGTCCCATAACGCCTTCGTCATGGCTTCCCCTGATACATTCAACAATACTGAATTTGAGACACACAATCGTATTGTGCTCTTTGCCTTCCGATCCAACTTCTTCCATTCTTCATCGGACACTCCTATTGGTTTAGTACCTAGATCTACTACGATCCACTGATCTTTATCCACCAACAGATCCTCCATATTGAGTTTCGACAACTCAAAACTCTGACCATTAAATTTCTCGATCTCTATCTTTCCACTACTCACCATCTTCTTTCACCACTAGAATTGATCTCGCAAATCTCCCACTGAACAGGGCCTACCAGAGGCCCGAGCAAAACCCCTAAGAAACAAAGGTGTCCCCTTGAAGCCAAAATAGCTCTCATACCATATGTAATTTTTAACCCCATACAAAAATTACCTACATACGAATTATAAAACACATAAAATAAACAATGCGAGAGCATAACACATAAAACACAGATACACAGATATTTTCCCTTGGATCCCAAAACTGGGACTACCAGCTTGATTTTTCATTATGTTCCTTTAAATTTTATATTACATATTTATACAGGCTGAAGCATCTAATACCATGGACCGAAAACCATCGCATCTAAAAGCATGGACCGAAAACCATCGCGTCCAAAAACATGTTCGAAAATCATTCACAAAACCATAGGTGGGTCCACCTAACCTAACATAGATTCCAAAACCAAAATTTTCTGGGGAACTACCCTGGACCCCATAGAGTGGGGTTACGTACACCCCTCAAACCCCCTGTGACCCCCCTGCGATGCAATCAGTGCAACCAAGGGGGGCCTCTGCCCCCCCTCTAACCCCCTGGTTAACTACGTGGGCTAGTCGTGGAAAGCAAATCACACAATCCAACAAAAAGATAAAGGGCTCCTTAGTTTGTATGGAAGTATCTTCTCTAAAAGCTGGCTCGGTCTGGGTTTCTTTTGGACAAACCTCAAGAAACTTTGTCTGAGTCTCATCATCCTTCGTAGAACATTGTTTTGTTTGTGTTCCTACATTTTCCATTTTTGCTTTCAATTTCCTCATTCTGGTTGCTTCTTTTAACCAATATTTCAGTTGCCTGATTACTTGCTTCTGTTTCCTATACTTTATGAGCACCTTTTTAAGCCTAGCCCTATAGGTCTCTTCTACTCTAAGGCTTCCGTCTAGAGCTATGTTATCCTCTACTACTTGTACAGGTTGTACTATGTCATCATTAGGAATGGTCCCAATTGGAACTATGTCTTCCCGTGGAATTTCTCCTACCAACTCATAATTATTATCCATTTCATTTTTAGGAGATCCCAATGCAATGGTATCTCCTGAACAATCATCATTTTCATGGTCTTCTCCTTGGTAGGCCTTGTCCACAAGGGACTCTAAAAAGGGGATATCACTTGGTTGATTGGCATCTCTCAAGTTTTCATCTTCAGGGTTTCCTTCTGCTGGGGGGTCCACTCAACCGGTGCTTACTGCTTGAGTTTCCATATGTTGGTCATTTCTTCATGTTCCTCAGATTTAACGGGCATTTCCATAGCAGGAATTGACTCCCTCTGTTCCTCCATGGCATCAGTGCATGGCTGGGTTTGTTCATGACTGGAATTGTCAGCAGGGGCCGACTGGTTAGGGGTGCAATTCTATTTTTCAATATTCCTTGGTTGATCCCTACCTTCGGTAAACACTCCCATGTTTCCCAAAACCCTTGCCACTTACTCCTCATAGTCTTGCAAAGGATGGTCTTGCAATCTAAGAGGAGGTGTGCGAGATGGTTTGGCTTCCTCTTCTTGGATTGGGATGCATCGCTGGGCTTTTACTCGCACAGAGCATCTACGCTTAATTGATTCTAGGGGTGTAGTGGGGCTCTTTTGCTTTAATATTTTCATTGGACCTGGGGTTCTTGGCCCTTGCTGCTCCATTTCCTCATTTTCCAGGAGTAGAGCCAAGCCAAGATTTATGATACTATCCCATGTTAATTGTTGTTGTGCCAATCTATTTGTGATGATTAACTTAATTAACCCATGATGGATGACTACACTATGTGGGTCCTTGGTTGTCCTTACCCATTAGGCAACATCGTGTAACAGGAATTTAGATAAAATGGTAAATTAACTGAAATTATTTGCTTTAAAATGGCTAGGAGTTTGATTTGTCGTGGCTTTACCACATCATGTCAGCCATTGCAGGTGATATATCTTTGGACGATGACCGTCAGCTCTTGCCATGGTTGCTACAATGCTGAAGGATGAATTCCTTTCCCCATTTGTACGAGCCGCTCACCTGGGTTCTAGAATGCTTCAATTGCACTATATAAAAGGACGTGTTTGTCTGCCCATTTCGCCCCTTCTGCTGCAAGTTGGGTGACTTCAGCCAGGACTTCTTCAGAAACCACCATACTTATGCCTTTGACCACTGTACTACTGTTCTGCAGATTTAGCAGAAATTCCAGCATTAGCTCTTCATGGAATTCCTGCAGTCTGTTTAAATACTATAGCTAGCCAGCACATTCAAGGATTTCGTAGGCTTGATCTGACACCATTAGTACTGCAGGCTCACTCCGTATTGGTCTTCCGCCCATAGCTACTACACTTGAGTCTGGTTCTTCTGTATACAACTATGTTTTACCCCTGTAATGCAACACAACAGCAATGTATATTACAACAACTATCAAGGAAATGACGTTGCTTCAATAATTATTATCATTTTTAGTTAAATCGTTCATCCTGTCAGCCATACTTAATGCAAAATCATAGGTCCGCATGCCCACCATAATGGTTTCCATTCTTCGACCAATTAGAATTTTCTGATAATTATTACACATTCATGCTCATGATGCAGTTCGTACTTCGGAGGTAATTCGAATGATTTTCACACAGTTATCCATAACTAGAATATGTGTCGTCCATACGTAGGCCATCCCCCCTCTAACAAGAAAAGGGCATCCACGTCCTTTCATCATGCGGAAAATAGGCAAATAAACCAATGCGAAATAAATGTTGGCAACCAATCTAAAAAAGCATAGCACGCAAATTAGTAAAGCATTTAAGCGATATCCACTATCAGACGTGAATTGGCCAAATCAAATAAAAACAACAATTTTAAGTCATTATGTCAAATATTTTTACCATGAGTGGAATTAATCACATCAGCATAATCAACAATTTATGTTTAATGGTTGTCATTTAATTCTTGAACATATGGAATATAATAAATATAGATTAAATTCACCATGTTATTCAGGTTGTAAAAGTGCTACCAAATGGAAATTTTCATTAGAAATAAAGTCATAGGTGATAAGAGGTAGATATCATATGGCAATATAAGATAATACTCCAATACCACAAGCAGAGCCACTGCTACTAGCAAGCATTCATAGCCTCGATAGGGTTGCTTTTTAACCCTCCCAAATGAGCCAGAGTCCTTCCTACAGTTAATTTTTCTTTCTTTTGTCACAAAGAGACCGCCATGTTGGCATGGTGACCAGATAACCATAGTGCCACTCACCAGGGTATAACAAAAATGATCAGGTTGGCTCATGATGAGACCCCTTGTTCTTCTAACAAATTAGTTATCAAGAAGGTCATTGCCTTAGTTTGGTAGCCAAATTGGAATGTCACCTGTTACATCCTTATGATCATGGTAGGTTGGCTCGTGATGAGACCCCCTATCCTCTTTGGACAAAGTTTTAAACATTTTTCTATTTTATTTTTCTTTTGGAATCTTTCTTGTATAAAAACAGAGGCTCATTTGCTCCTTAAGAGTCAGGGATGATGTAAGAAGTAATAATATGCCATTAGAAGTGTTATACTCTTATCCCCTTAACATTATATCGATGAGTTTTATCCATTTGGAAGTATAAACATAACCCAGCATGGATTAAGAATAATGAATCATTTCATGATGTCTCCAAAGAAAAGATGTCCAGACAGCCATTGTAAAGATACATCGTATTAGCTTATGGATAAAGATAACCAATCAAAAGGCTTTTAGAAGTCATAATGATATTGTTATTACCATTTTTATTTAGAAGATGAACAAATCAATGCAAATGGTGCTTATTTGCAATACAAAAGAAGAATAAAATGGCATAATGATTCAATAATTGTTCAATCATTTGAATAGCAAAATCAGAATAGAAAATAAAAGGTGTTGTTCAATTGATTGAACAACAATCATTCAATCATTTGCACAACGAAATCAATCAAAAACAAAAAATGATGTTCAATCAATTGAACGGCAATCGTTCAATTGTTCGAACAGTGAAATCAAAAATAAAAACAAAATGTGTTGTTCAATCAATTTAACGGTAGGTGTTCAATGGTTTGAATAGCGAAAAAAATAAGGAAAGTATGATTTTCAATCAATTGAACGACAATCGTTAAATCGTTTCGGCAATGAACATAAATAATAATAAAAATGCATTGTTCAATCAATTGAATGGTAGTCGTTCAATAGTTTGAACAGCAAAGAAAAATAAGAAAGAATTGTGATGTTCAATCAGTTAAATAGCAGTCGTTCAGTAGTTTGAACAACGAAAGTAAATAAGAAAAATGTTTTGTTCAATCAATTGAATGACAATCGATCAATAGTTTTAACAATGAAAACAAATAAGAAAAGTTCCCTTGTTCAATCAATTGAATGGCAATCGTTCAATAGTTTGAACAGTGAAAACAAATAATAAAATTTGTGTTGTTCAATTAATTCAATGGCAATCATTCAATAGTTTGAACAGTGAAAACAAATGAAAAAAATGTGTAGTTTAATCAATTGAACAGTGAACATTCACTTGTTTGAACAACAAATAACAAAAAGGAACATGTGTTGTTCAATCATTTGAACGGAAAACACTCAATTGTTTGAACAGCGTAAAACAAAAAAAGGAAAATGTGATGTTCACTCAATTGAACGAAATCGTTCAATTGTTTAATAGCGAAAAACAATAAAGGAAAATGTGTTGTTCAATCAATTGAATGGCAAACATTAAATTGTTTGAACAACAAAATATAAAAAGAAAAATGTGTTGTTCAATCAATTAAACGAAAAACATTCAATTGTTTGAACATCAAAAAATCAAAAAGAAAAATCCATTGTTCAATCAATTGAATGACAATCGTTCAATATTTTGAATAGCGAAAAACAAAAAGAAAAATGTGTTGTTCAATCAATTGAACGACAAATGTTCAATTTCTTGAACAATGAAAAGCGACAAAAAAAAGACTGTTTTGTTCAATCAATTGAACAACAAACGTTTAATTGTTTGAACAGCGAAATACAAAAGAGGAAAAAAATGTGGTGTTCAATCAATTGAACAGAAAACGTTCAATTGCTTGAACAACGTAAAACAAGGAAAAGAAAATTGAAACTTAAAAAGAAAAATCCTATTTACATGGTAATGCCTACAAAGGTATGTACATTATTTACAATTTTTTAAGCAATTTCAATTTTTGAAAGAAAAATTTGTTGGGTTATCATTCCCTGTAGCTAGAATTTTGATCTGAATTGGATCCTTAAACTCTCTTAAAGTTTCCCAAACTTTGTAAAAACTCATGACGATGTTTTTAAAGTCTTATGGATGTCGCACTTATCAGAAATAACCTCTAAACAATGGTAATCTGTGGTTAGCATGGGACAACGAAGACCCTCGATCAAAGCGTGTAGACCATTGGCCCATGGTGAACGCGCACTGGCATAAATTGACAAATGGGAGGTCAAATCCATAAATAGGGGTGGTTTCTGATATGTGATTATTGCAGGGCGTCCCCCTTAGTGAAGGAAAGCCCCCAAGAACTCGGTCCCGAGGAAAGCATAAAATCGTACGAAAATTGCTAATTTTGTCAGAAGGCGGGTCCCACGCTAAAACTGACAGGATATTGAAAGGTCTTCATGCAGTAAGTAGGTTCAACCAAGTCCCCCGTGATGCCATACACTGGGTGACACGCGTCCAGTGGATGAGAGAGAAAACCGCTCACATCGAACGGGTAAAGCTCATGCTACTTACCCGCTCAATATGGACAGAGACCATAGGATCTAAAGGCTCCAGATCAACGGCAAAGAAATGATCCAATGGATGACTAGATTCGACGGGAAAATAGGCCGAGTCATATGATTCGTGAGAAATCTTGGAGCAATGGAAATAATGACCATTCAAAGGGAACTGACACTCAATTTGTGAGGAAACAAGTGGCCACCTCTTTGTGAATCGTTACATAGTGATGATGACATAGAGCAGTGGAATTCAAGCAGACAGAGGCAGGAGATCTAGGGAGCTAGGAAGTGGAGACGAATAGTCAGGGAGCAGATTGGCTTTAAGCCATGAACAGATAGAGAGTAAGATGGAGGAAGAGGTAGAAAGAGAGAGAAGAAAATTGCAGAGAACAGAGAAGCCGAGCTAACCTGTAGAGCAAAGGCAGCATCGAGCAGATAGAGACAGAAAGAGTCTGAGAGTCTGTGAACTCTAGAGAAGGCTTGAGAGGTTCAAGCAACTCTTCTGTGTATACCTGTCAGGTATTGAGTGCCAAATTAGACTCATACCACTGAGACCAATTGAGGTCAAGATTTAGTAAGGGGAGGCTGTGTACTCTAGAGAATTGGGGGATCCAAGTACAATCCTACTGATCATCATCTGTTAAGTGAGACTCAAATTGAGCTCATTATTGTAAAAACTCTGCTTTGAAGACACAATAGAAAGGACACCACTGCAAGTTGGACCAGGAGACGTAGCCCAAGAGGATTGGGTGAACTCCTTATTAAGCGTGTTGTGTTTTATGTGTTTTCTTACTGTGTTCTCTTACTATTTCTGTGTCTGTTTATTTCGTAATCTTATCGATCCGTTGCATAAGATAACATAGGCACACCCCAGTGCATGAGTCTGTAATACCTTCATTAATTCTCTGAGGTCATTTAGGGGTGATTTCAGATCAGGTGGTATCAGAGCTGTACGTTGTTAAGGTTAGACAAGCTTGTTCTGGATTTTGTTGTTGAATGTTAACTAGATCAAAGCTTAAATTAAGAGAAGGAGAGTTGGTTGAAACTAACAAGAATATTGGAAGAGTCTATCCTAAGAAGAAAATGTCGGAAGAAAGTCCCTTGGGACTAGACCCCCAATTTATAGATAGTTTCTTGGCCATGAGGGCCATGGTGGAGGAAATGCATAGGGACTTTAGGAAACATAAAGATGAAGATTCATCAGGCTCCAAACAAGACAAAGGAGAAGAAGAATCTCTCCTCCATGACCACTCAAAAGGCAAAGGGAAAGAAGAAAATTTTCTCATGCCTCCTAATAGCCCTGAACATAAAAAGAAGACATCTTTTATTAAATTAGATGTTAAATTTGATTTACCAATAAATGATGGAGAGTTGAATGCAGAGAAGCTGGATAATTGGATCAGACAGATTGATGTTTATTGCAGAGTACAAAGCATTGACTCAAACAATAGTAAGATTCAGTTGGCCAGCCTATGCCTTGGATGCACTACCTTGGTATGGTGGGAAGGCAGGACACAAGATGACATAAAGAAACATGGTAAGATTCTTTCTGTCGGGAGTGAATTTGTTTCTACAATCAAAAAGTAGTTCTATCCACTAGCTTACATGCAGCAAGCCATGATGAGCTGGCAAACTCTTCGCAATTGAAAGGGAAAAGTGTACAAGGTTACACCCAAGAATTTAGGAAAAGAGCTTTGATTCTAGGAATTTCATTAGACTCACCTGAGACTTTGTTGAAGTACATAGGTGGTATACACAGCTACATAAGGCACACCATCCTCATGTTTAACACCACTAGTATAGATGAGGTATCCATTCAGGCTACACATCTAGAAGCTAGAGGTAAGAATGGGAACCCGGAAGTTGGGGGATCATCCCAACCCACTGAAAGCAAAAATAAGGAGAAAAGAAAATATAAATGGAAAGAGAGGAAGACAAACACTGTACAGAAAAGAAAGTCTTCATGCACTCACTATAAGAAGGATGGGCATGATGATGAGCACTGTTGGATTCTGCATCCAGCGCTGTGACCTAAGAAGTTTGAAAGCAAGAAGAAGAAGACTGATGCAGCTACTCAAAAGGATTTGGGGTCAGACTCAAGAGATGAAACAACAATCGCAGCCACAAGTATAAAAGGTAAAAATTCTAAAGTGTCTACTAGTAATTCTGCACAATCTACTACTAATGAAGAAAATGAGAGAAAAAGACATGAGCTTTTCCATATTCGAGTTATTTCCAAGCATCAAAAGATTGATACTTTGTTTGATAGTGGTTCACAAGTAAATTTAATTTCTGAGGCAATTGTAAAGAAGTTGGGATTACTGACTACACCTCACAAGAAGCCACATCCATTAGGTTGGTTATGTGATAAAGCACAACTACAAGTGACTAGACAATGTAAACTTAAGTTTACTTTTGGGTCAGCATTTGTAGATGAGGTTGAGTTAGATATAGTTCCTTTGGATATATGTGGAATTGTTTTAGGAAGTCCCTACTTGTATGATAGAAAAGCTATTTTCTATAGAGCTGAGAACAAGTATCTTCTTGTTAAAGATGGATCGAATATATTGTAAGAGCTCGTAAGCTCAAGAATAATTATACTCTCATAAACTCAGGGCAGATCAAACAAATTGTAAATTCATGCAAACAATTTTTACTGATGGTTGTAAAGAAAAAGAAACCTGATAAAACCAATGTATTTGATGGCTGTGATGCTAAATAGCAAGCTGATTTAGAAAAAGTTGTTTTAGAATATGATATCTTGTTTCAAGAACCTAAAGATCTACCACTCAAAAAGGAAATAGTGCATGATATTAATTTGCAGCAAGGTGCTCCATTGCCTAACATCGGAATGTATAGATTATCTGCTTTAGAGAATGCAAAAATCATGAAGCAGGTGTAGGAGTTGCTCAAGAAGGGGTTCATCAGACCTAGCACATCGCCATGTGGGTCTCCAATTGTCTTCGTGAGAAAGAAAGATGGCTCGTGGAGAATGTGCATTGATTACCGAGCACTGAATAATATAACGATCAAAAATCATTATCCTCTTCCTCGCATAGATGATCTATTAGATCAATTGAAAGAAGCTGTTTATTTTTCCAAGTTAGACTTGCATAATGGATATCATCCGGTTAGAGTTGCAGAGCAAGATACATGGAAGACTGCTTTCAAAACAAAGCAAGGATTGTATGATTGGCAGGTTATGCCTTTTGGCTTAGCTAATGATCCTGCTACTTTTATGAGAATAATGAATGATGTACTCAGACCTTTTCTTGATGATTTTGTTATTGTATATTTGGATGACATTCTCATATTCAGCAAAACGTGTGAAGATAATTTAAAACATGTTAAGCAGACCCTAGATATTTTGAAAAGAGAAAATCTATGTTAAACTCTCAAAATGTGAATTTGGAAAAACATCTTTGAATAATTTGGGACATATGGTAGGGGGTGGTGAATTGAAGATAGATCCCTCTAAGATTGCAATCATTGTAAACTGGCCTAAACCCAAATCTGCTACAAAAGTTAGAAGCTTCTTAGGGGCAACACAATATTGGAGAAAGTTAATTTCTAACTTTTCCTTAATTGTAGCTCCCTTACATGCTTTAATAGGATTGAACAAGGTGTTTCAGTGGGGAGGCAAATAGTAGAAAGCCTTCGACATCTTGAAAGAAAAGATTAGTATAGCACCAATACTAGCACTGCCTAATCTTCAAAGACCATTGGAGATTCAAACGGATGCTAGTGACTATGCCATGGGAGAAGTGTTGATACAACATGGTAAACCCATATGTTATCATTCTGAGACATTTAATTTTGCAGTAGTTAACTATCCTACATATGATAAAGAATTGTATGCATTAGTACAGAGTGTGAAAAAGTGGAAACATTACTTAATAGGCAAAGAGACAGTTATACATACTGATCATCAACCACTTCAATATCTACACTCACAAACTAAGCTGCAGCAATCAAGACACTATATATGGATGGGTTTTCTACAACAGTTTCATTTAGTCATTAGATACAAAAAAGGCATACACAATAAAGTTGCAGATATGTTATCTAGACCAATTATAAATGCATCTACTATACTTAAGCATAATTCAGTATTGCATGAGAGATACATTGAATAATATGCTCAAGATATAGATTTTAAAGATGTATATGCAACTTTAAGTCAAGGCAAATGAGTAGAAGAATTGGATTATCATATTAAGGACCAACTCTTGTATCATTGTGAGAAGCTATGCATTCCACAAATTGAAAGAGTAAAGATAATTTGAGAAGCACACACTTCTCTAATATCAGGTCACTTTGGTGTAAGTAAAATGGTTGCACAATTGCAAAGATTTTGTTATTAGCCAAAAACGAATGAGATGGTTTCTAGATATGTAAGAGGGTGTACCATGTGTGCTAAAAGCAAGCCCAGCAATAGAAAACTAGGCTTGTACACTCCACTACCAGTTCCTTCTCATCCTTGGGAAAGTGTTTCCATGGACTTTGTTGGAGGACTGCCTAAATCTAGGAAAGGTCATGATTATCTATATCTTGTTGTGGATAGATTCAGTAAAATGTGTATTTTGATACCTTGTAATAAGCATATTACAACTGAACAAACTGCAAAGTTGTTCTTTCAACATGTATGGGTTCATTTTGGATTACCCACTTCCATTGTATCTGATCGATATTCCCGATTTGTTGGGAATTTTTGGTCGATTCTATGGGAACTGATGGACACCAAATTGAAGGAGAGCACAACCTTTCATCCAGAAACAGATGGCCAAACAGAAGTGCTCAATAGGACAATGATCTAGTTGCTTAAAGGCTATTGCAGCAAGCATCCCAAACTTTGGGTCGAACATTTATTTTATGTACATTGTTATCACTCAGGTTGTTCCTTGGCTCCAGTAGGGAATACGGCCGAGGTAACCACTAACCAGTCTTTCAGATGCAGATCCTAGCCAATCTGCAACCAGAGAGGGCTCTCTCTTTGTGATTTAGATTTGTTTGATTGTATGTTAGGCTAGTTATGAAACACAAGTTTTGTTTGGTGTTTGGAAGATGACATTCAGTAGAACAAGGCAGTAAGTTAAGAGAAGTTCAGACCATTGGGTTGATGGAGTCTAATGAAATAAACTTCTCGATATGGTTTCTTTGGCAATGGGAAGATTGCAGAGTAGGATAGCTAAACATAGAACAATATTTGAAGCTGAAAGTAGGATGAAATGAAGTCAAGAAATGAAAGGCAATCAAGAATCTTTCATTATGTTAAGAGAGGGAAATTGTGTAAACATTATCAGGGAGAAATTAAGAATTCCTTGATGATATTTAGTGTGTGAGAACCAGGGAGACAAGAGCATTTAAGAATCCTTGCCCATGATAGTCCTGTGGAAAACATAGAAAACTACAGGAATTGAACACATAGTACAGCTAGTAAATTCTAGGTTATCCTTTTTTCCTATAATTTAGAACATGGTATTCATATGATAAATAAAACACAAATACAGTAACTCAAGATTAAAGGAAACTTATTGATCCATGCATCAACACAAGAATTCTGCAACACATCCTTTAGCCATTGATTCCACATCCAGCAAATTCACCAACACAGCATCCAGCAATTTTATTCAGAAGAATTCTCAAATTTACAGAGCAGGTCCAGAATGATATTCATCAGCCAACAGTAATACATCTCTTGTGAAGGTATTTATAAGAAGTTTACAAAATATCCCATAGGGAAATATCTAGACATAAATTTATCCATCTACTCTGGCAGGGGCAGTAACTAATGTAGAAAAAACCGCGCAGCAATAAATGAGGAAATAACTATGCTATACTGGCTGCTGTAGGTGTCCTGCTTGTTGCTGACTTTTTGAATCTGATAGTCGGTTGATGGCCACTTCCCTAATGTGTGTTCCTGATGTGTTGTCTTTTGCCACCTCTGCCTGAGCCTATTTTATCTTTTGGCACGAATCTTCTACTTAGTTGATTTGATTTTCCCTGATATTACCTCTTAAATGTAATGCAAATAATTTACAAAAAGGAGAACTCAACTTATTTTGGTAAAACCTCCAACATGCTCTACCACCACTGAACTGTTGGTAATTGATGCTTTCTCAATTTGATTAGTGTCTCATCAGCTTCATTGTACCTGTAATAATTTGGCTGGAAATCAAAAAGATGTGCCACCTCATGCACAATAAAAAATAAACTTTTCAGTTTATCATACAAACTCTGTCCAGAGGGAGGCACTGTCTCTTCTGTGCTGCTTGATGATGCTGTAATCTGATTTTGCACATAGGTATTTAGCCTATGAGCATATTGTTCTTGCTTTAACAGCTTCCCACTGCTAGTGACCAGGCTAGGTAAACCTTTGCATTGTAACATTGCAAATTTATGTCTGAAGGCTTCTATATCTGCCTGCATTTCCTGGCATTTTCTTTCTACTGTCTGAACAAAATTTCTCATAATTAGCACCTTCTTGACTCTTAAAATAGTCTCTGTCCTATTATGAATGTCCAGAGATGCTAAATGTTCACTGGTATGAGTGTTCAAAAAATGAATCATTTGATTGGCATGCTCAGGCTTATTGGCCAATAATACCCTGGCCTTTTGAGTTTCATATTGAGCCAATCCTATCAATTCTATCTGATCAAAAATAGTTTGTATTGCTATCCATTGATCAACAATAGCTTGGCCAATCTTATCCCACAAAATGGTCTTTATTTCTGTCAGGGTTCTATGGAGAGTGAGGTCCTTGTCCAAGGCTTTTATTTTATTCTCTGGGGCCTTTACTTCCCTCGTTTCTCTGCTACAATCATCTTTGAATTGTCATAACTAACCTCAATTTTGGCTAGTTTTTCCTTGGTTTCCTTCAGTTCTGCCATTTGGGTCTCCAAAGCTTTTATCTCTTTCATCATTTCCTCCATGCTCAAGCTAGCCTCCTATAGTGCACTTGTTGTAGCTGATGCTGAAGTTGAGGTACCTGTTGTTGATGCTGGATCAAGTGGAGGTGCTGTTGTAGTGACTGCTGGAGGAGGAGATGTGAGAATTGGAGCTGTTTGGGCTGGTTGAGAGGCCAACTCTTGCTGTTTTCCTTGTAGAGCTTCTTCCAAGGCCTTTTCTGTATCCAGCAGTCTTTGGTTCATCCTCATTAGTAAGCTGACCACATCCTCTTCTTCCTTTTGCTGTGCCACCTCTGTGGTTTGAGGATGTATTGTAGCTGGCAGCTTCAATTGCCTTCTCAAGGTTGCTATGTCCTCCTCCTTTTTCCTTATTAGGGTCTGTGCGCATTTGGGATCCTTGGGATCATGTCCCAATTCTATAATGATTTCTTCCAAGGATTTTATTCTATTATCCTTGGCCAATGAGGAGGCTTTCTTCAATTCTAATTGGGCAGATGTGTTATCTAATGAATTTTGTAGTCTATGGGCCATTAGAGCTTTGTCTGCCAAGCTGGAGTATACCATTTCTCCAGCTTGTTTGTGCAACTCAATCTGGTCTATTGGATGGATGTCTTTGGCAAGAACTTCCATATTGGTTCTACTATAATCTGCAGCTGACTGTGGCTGCTGTACAGTGGGCCTAAAGTGACTAAGGGTCATCTTCCCTGCCTGCATATCATAGGCTGCCATTAGCCTTTGTTGATTGGTAGGAGCCATTCTTAATAATCGATTATAAAGCTGAAACCTCACTGGTTCATTTCTAGCTTTAATTTCTGTGAATGTTCTCTTGATATCTGAGCCCTGCTTGCTCTGTTGCTTGGTGGATGAAACCTCCACACCAGGCTGTGTCTCTTGCTCCTACTGAAAGGAGCTGGTCGATGTTTCCAAAATTAGAGGGATCTGTTGTTCAGAAGTTCCCTCACCCCTGATGTTACATGTTGTTTCTTCGGTGAATTCCTCCTCAAAATAGGGGTTTAGCATTTGTCTTTTCTCGCCCTGCTGATCAGTAGATGCCCCTGTAGGTGTCTCTTCAGGCCTGTCCCTCTTTTTGGCTCTTTCTTCATTGTGAGGGCTTTGTAGTACAGGGCTTTTAGCTGCCTTTACTTGGGTTGAAGGGCCTTGTTCTTGACCCTTTTCCTGACTTGTAGACGGTTGTTTTCCCATTGTACTCTGATGCTCTGAATGTTGAATTTCTTTACCTTTCCCTGCAGGTGGAGTGGCTTCTTGAGCCAGCTATTGTGAAGTTGTAGTAGCTGATGTGCTTCCTCCAATATGTTGAGGCTGTGTGAAAGGGACCTGTGCAAAATAATCTAGGTCAATTCTCTTCTCATAATCTTTCATTTCTTTTTCTAATCTTTCTTCTTCAATAATATCTTCAATTAGTGCGCCCTCTACCCATTCTTGTCGATTTGCATATTGTTCAATGTGAGGGATTGGTTGGTGCACATATCCTGAAAGCCTGTTTTTTACTCTTCTATAGCTTATGAAGTGTTCGGGGTCATATGGTGCCCAGATGAAGCTTTGTTTTAGCATGAGTTCTTCCCTTAGCATCTTGTCTGCATCACTCCAGGCTTCTTCCCTTTTATTGAAAACAAAAGGACCCAATTGATGTCTAATATTGAGCTGTGCCTTCTTGTTTTTGCCATGGAAATGAGTCAAATCTGCATTGGTAAATTGCCTGAAATATTCCAAGGCAAAAAGTCTCATGGGGACATATCTTGGTAGTTTGTAGGGGGGCAAATCACAACCATAAATCCTGATCACTGTATGGTTTTGGTAGAAGTATGAATCACCAATGCTGTAGCCCCTTGAAAGATGTAGAATTCTCTGCATTTCAGCAGTGAGCCTGCCAGGAGGAGTCATCATCAACAGGAAAGTGGCTGGGTAAATGAACATATCAATAAACTCACAATATGTATAAGGTGAGAGGTGGACTTCATGGAAAACTGAGGTCCAGAAGATAACAGATCTCCTCTCTCCTTTGGAGTCTAGTTTCTTAAGAGGGACTTGAAAACTATCAGGGTGATAGTATAGCAGCAGATGGTATATGTACGAGGTATATTTGAACACTCTTTCTCTCTCCAACATCATGAATTTCTCATGTATTTTGTTTGCTATGAAGGTGGCATAGTCATATATGATAGCAGGGGGCTATCCTAGAGTGAACATGAACATTAGCACAAACATAGTTTCATCCACGAACTCACTGGTTTTGCATCCTAGAATGTAGGATATCATATCTATTAGGTGCTTGCCTGTTTCATTGAATGAGACTTGATGATAGGGTGGAGGATGATCGGCCTAGCACTATGGTTGCATGAACAATTGACCTACTCTTGCTATTTCTGAACTAGACAGTTTTGTACTTTGATCATGCAGGAGTTTCATTGTGAGAGGAACTAGAGGTTGAGGTGGCTCAAAGTTTAGCATTTCATTTATGGATTGAGGAGTAATGTAGAACAGTATAGATCCATATGGAGTGAGGATTGCTCTTTGTGTGGGATCATAGTTTGCATGGCATAGATGAATGAAGTCAGGCAGAACATTGACTGAAGGGATGTAGTAGATGGGCATGTTGGATTCCCAGATTCTCAGGACATCAGTGTTATTTCTATGGCTATTTCTGAATTGACAAAAAGTTTGCAGGTGAGACTTGAGACCCATCATGTCCTTAATCTAGAAGTCCCTGTCTGCCAGAGGTAGCCACTCCAAATGCTTACGTGGTGCATTCAAGGGGGGCAATGTTGAGAGCCACTAGAGCATCCATACTTTAATTGGTTGTGTCTTGACTGGAATGTAGGTTTATGGAATAGCAGGAAAGATAACTCTGGCTCTAAGACTTTTGTTAGGATCTTGTAGACTGAAATTTATCTTGTGGTGACCTCACTGGGTAGCATTCATGGAGTAAAAGGTGAATTATGCAAACTGTAGTGGGGAGGTTGGACAAGATTGTGAAGATAGCCTCCCTTTCAAGTTACTAAGTGACCTAGACCTTGGGTTTAGAACTCTTTGGGGTAACAGGCAACAGAGTAGTGTCTTGGGTTTCTCACAGGAAATTACACAAGTAGCTTGGAACTTTGGAAGAAAAAAGGGAAGAATTCTCCCTTGCTGGTAATTTTACACAATTTTAGAGGCGAAAGGTGGGCTCGAATTGAAGTTTCATGGGCGATTTGTAGAGGTTACAGGCAGAATTTGCAGGTTTTTCTCCAGTAACAATTGTTGAACAGTGATTTTTTTCAGTGCAAAGGTCACGAGCAAAAATTCTTTTGACTTAAATTTAACTTTTCAGGTGATTTTATTGGAGAAATTGCTTAAAACAGGGTTGAAGGACAACTATGGGGTAAATACCTGGTTTGCGGGTGCTCAGTGTATGCTGAAGTCTGCAAGTGGAGCTGGAACAACGCACTGTGAAGTTGACTTAGCAGGGTGATGAACTGTGCAGCAATGGTGGCCAATTCATCGTAAAATTACATGCAGGGTTGCGCAGTCAATGAACTCGGAAATAAACAAAACAATCACTTTCCCGTGTTTTTTATAAAAATTTGGACTTTTCGGGCTTTTTGGCGCATTTTGGGGATGACGTCAGCATGACATAGCTTTGTCTGGTAGTGGAGTACGGAGGGTGACACGGCTGCTGACATGGCTTGCTGACATGACCGACACGGCGGCTAGAGGAGTGGTGCGGGTGATGACATGTTTGCTGACAAGACAGTGACGCGAGCGGAAGGACGGAGGGCGGTATCTAATTTCCATCAGACCGCCTTTGGTACAGGGGCGGTTTCTGTTAGCGCCGGCCCGATGCAATCGGAATGCACCAAGTGTCCCTGTGTACGACAGGAAAACTGCCGACCATCGGGTGCTAACAACCTGAAGTCGAGGCGCTTCCGATATCAACGAGGACTATCGGATCTGGAGAATGTGATCTGACGGTGGACGAGAAGGTAAGTTGTCAGGGGTTTAACAGAACAGCGTGCGCGATAACTTTTAATTTTTGTAAGGTTCGGTGGGTTTCAAACTTTGGTTTATTTGACAAATGCAGAGCGGACCCGACATTTTAATTAACCAAAGGTTAATTAAATAGGTTTATTACGCGGATGAAGAGGGTATGGTTATTTTTTGGACAAGAGATCCAACAAATCCCAGTAGGACACGTGGTGCGCTATCATTGGCCCCAGGTGGACCAATGGTTCCCAAGGAATCTTTGAACCATAGCCATATTAGGTGAGGGCGAGATATATATAGTATTTTTCGGTTTTTTGCTTTTAATACATAGTAGGGGTAGGGAAACATTAATATAGGAGTTATATACTAAAGTTATGATGTTAATATGACAAGTGATAGGGAAATGCTAAGTTTATAGGGTAAACCTTAGATTTTTTAGGAGATGAAGGGGAAATGAGATGATTATTTTTACACAAGAAATGTGGCTTGTGTTTACCAAGCAAAGACAATGTTTTGCTTAGTATCTTTCAAAAATGAAATGGATTAGGACTATTGAGCAGATCTCAATATCCTTAGGGGATGTTAGTGAAATTTGTGGGGGAAATGAAAGGGGAAGTCAGTCATGCTCCACTAAACTTGTAGCCACTTTTCCATGATGCTGGTGATACTGTTTAAACTGAACATCACTCTGCTTTCTGCAACCTCATAATTATCTGCCTACCCAACCTAAAATACCTAACATTTTTTCTTCCTTTGATTGGGTGCATTTGAGCTAGCAAACCCTACTTTTCCTCTTTTCTTTTGGCTGCCCTCCTATCTAAATCTATCCTTATTTCAACCAAGGGCTCAGATTGAGCAGTTGGGCCCTTTAATTCTCTATCTAATCTAGTGATCTGCCAAGCTTAAACTGTTTGAGCAAATCTTATTCTCTATTATCAAACAAGAAATTTAAACATGATCTAGCTAGGTGTTGTGTAGGTAAATCCCCTCTGCGGACAAAGGCGATCCCACTAGCCTAACTGAGGTCTAGCAACAATCAAACAACACTAACACGCAGGTTCCTAATTGCAAAATAAAGGCCAAGATGAGAGCCTACCTCGAATCCAACGCTTATATTCGTAGAAGGGTTGTCGCTTCCTTTCTTTCGCTTCAGTTGGTCGCAATCCTCATGATCTCCGTGAACAGACACCTGCACATGCAAAGAACAAGGACAAATACAAGCATAAAATCCGGGAAATGCAACTATGTATCAGTCAGAAAGGATACAACTCAAACATCATAATAAAGACACATGAGTGGAACCATAATGATAGTTGTCTATTATTATTGATAAAACAAAAGAGAATACAACCAAGTTCTGACGTCAGATCCTCCTTTGATTGGATCCAGCCAGCAAGTCCCTCAAGCATTCACCCTTGAAGGTAAATATCCCAAGACAAAACTCTCTCTCCCACAAGTTTACACAAGATGGAAACACTTCACAACCTTCCTTAAGCACTCTAGCAATCCCACACTAGTCACACTAGCTGCCTATCAAGCTCACACACTATCAGCAATGCTCTAAACACAATCAATTCCAAACTCCAAAACTAATGAGGTCCAAAACTAATGAGCTCCAAAACTAGCAGCTCATGGCAATGGTGGAGGCTTAAATAGGAGAAGGAGTCTCCATGAATGGTGTGAGGATGGGCTTATCTCCAAGGAGGTGGCTCAAATGATGAAACAGACATGCCAGAGAAAGGAGGGCGACATTTACAAGGCCAACAACTAGGTCTGGAGTCATCTGGAAGGTCGGCTGTTAGAACAAACTCGCCCAAACTGGATCATCGTGGGTAGATAACGGCACTGGAGCGCTGACATCGCCGCTGAATAACAAAGAAAGTTACATCAGCGCGATCATATATAAGGAACAGACACGCTGTCATATGAAATTCGACCAGCACGGGAATCACGTGTTCTTCCGCGCTGGCAACGCATGAGGTCTGTTTTGGAGCACTCATCAGGGCGTTTATTTTTACAACAGTCACGATGATAGAAGAACTTTGGCAAAGTGGGTCATTTGGCAACATTAGAGAGCATGAGCATGATTAATTGGGTCCCATGACACAGCAGGAAGACTGACAGGGAGACAGTGACAAATTACTGTGTAACACCAGGGTTGAACTGTCTGACCATTCATCAATTGTGAGAAAGTTAGTGATTGCACCTCTCTGATTGCATGTTTTAACAAGCCACTTTCTTGTTCTTTATTTGGGATTCCTTTCTCTTCTCTTTATCTGAATCTTGATTTAGTGATAATATGGAACCTTTGCAGCATGAAAAGGATGATCATATTTGGTATTTCCACAGTCAATCATGAGAAATGACACCTATTGGTATAGGAACCTAACAGTGGCTCCACTTGGGGATGGCTTTTCCAAGAGAAAAGCCAAGAACAGCAGGTCATATGGCCTCATTCTCATTTCTTGCTGTGTTTTTAAAACTTCCTTTTGCTGCAAGCTAACCAACTGAACCTTTGTGGCATAAATGCCTTTCACATAAGCTGATCTGAATCTAACTGCAGCTCTGACTTTGGTGGTTGATCAAAATTGTTTGTCATAAACAATCAAGAGAGAACTTGGGAAAAGTAGGGATGCAAAAATAAACACCAAGGGTGGTATATCTGTTTGCTTATTTCTCAAATTTGTCTGCATCATATTTCCTATCCTATTGCTGAAATGAACTGCTAAAGTAAAGAATTTTTATGTAAAAACTACCCTCTTGTTCTGTTTAACAAGGAGGGTCAAAATAATGCTAGAGCATTCGCCCATTGACTGGGCCTTCCTCAGCTTTTGTGCCATCAAAACTCTTCAAAAAATGGGTATTGTTTCCTTGTACAGCCTGGATGACAAAAGGGCCTTTCCACAGGGAATCAAATTTGCCATGTTTTCCTTTGTCTTCCCTTCTAGGGTCCCACTTTAGCACTTTGGCTCCTATGAAGAAATCCTCAGCTTTTGTTCTTTTGTCAAAACTTTGCTTGAGTTTGTCTTGCAAAACCTGAGTTCTCTGATATACTTCCTCTCTAGTTTGTTGCAAGTGAATAGTTTGATTGATTCTCCTTTGGATGTTATTGGGTTCTGCTTGTAACTCTTGCAACAATTTGGTCACAGGGATTCCTAAGGATGAGGGGAACATAGCCTCCATGCCATAAACCAATTCATATGGGCTGGTTCCAATAGATCTTTTAGTGGTCAATCTGTCTGCCCACAGTGCATTTATTAACTTTTTATGCCAGTTCTTTTTGTTCTCCTCCAAGATTTTTTTGATGATGTTGATCAGGCTTTTATTGGATGATTCTGCTAGGCCATTGCCTTGAGGGTAATAAGTTGTATAATGACCTAAGGTAATGTGGTATTTGTGGCAAAAATTAATCATTCTTTTGGACTTAAAGACAGCAGCATTCTCTGTAATAATCTTTTCTGGACAGCCAAATCTAGACAGGATATTGGTTTCTAAAAATTGCATGATGATTGAGTCATTGGCTTGCCTACAAGGGATAGCCTCTATCCATTTGGTAAAGTAATCTATGGAAGTTAAGATCCACTTGTGTTGTCCAGAAGAGGAAGGATGAATCTATCCAATGAAATCTAAACCCCATTGTTGAAAAGGCCTTTTAGTTGAAATAGGTTTGAGGGGTAAGGGTAACAGCTTTCTTTTGCCTTCAAAGATCTGGCATTTATGGCAAGAAACTACAAATTTTCTCACATCTGTAAATAGGGAAGGCCAATAAAAACCAGCTCTTAGGATTTTATCAGCTGTAGATTTCTAGTATAAGTGTCCTCCACAGTCCCCTGCATGAAATTCCTTGAGTATTTTGTCATTTTCATCCTGAACTAGGCAATTAAGCAAAATACCTTGATGATTTTTCCAAAATAAAACATTGTCTATAATACAAAACTTTGAAGATTTCATTTTCAAGAATCTCTTTTTAGTTCTGGATAACCCTGGAGGAGCTTGCAGGTTTAACAATATAAAACATATATCAGTGTACCAAGGTGATTGTAAAAAGGCTTGATTGATTTGTGGAGTCGCCATCTCCTGTTCGTTATCCAGTTCATTGATGTCAAGGGCTTGAAAGTTGGTTTCAGTCATTAATTTGGCTAACCCTTGTCCCTTTATGAGTTTTTTTGGTTTGATCTCAATGTCATACTCTAAAATGTTGGCTATCCATTTGCCCCTTTTACCTTCAATTCCTTCCTGAGTAAGAATATCTTTGACCACTGCATTTGGAACATAGGAAATTACATGAGAGTACAATATATAAATTCTGAAATCCTTTATGGCCTTCATAAGAACATAGGCTTGTTTCTCCA
This sequence comes from Pinus taeda, assembly GCA_000404065.3. Taxonomy (NCBI): domain Eukaryota; kingdom Viridiplantae; phylum Streptophyta; class Pinopsida; order Pinales; family Pinaceae; genus Pinus; species Pinus taeda. The sequence goes on along the minus strand of APFE030860289.1, from coordinate 107,581 downwards.
TGATTTGGTATTTGAGTGGAGCATCTCTAAGTGTCTTGCTGAAGAAAGCAATGGGCTTTTCACATCCTAGGTCATCTTTTTGTAATAGGACTGCAGCAATAGTATGCTCAGACACAAAGGAAAAGATTATGAAACCTCTATCAAACCTGGGACTTGTAAGAACAGGTGTTCTTGTCAAAGCTATTTTGATTTCCTCAAACGCTTGTTTAGCTTCTATTGTCCATTTGACTTTAGAATCTTTCTTCAGCATATTATTCAACAGTCTAATCAGCTCGGCCAGATTGGGAATGAATCTTCATAGGAAATTGATTTTCCCTATAAATGCTTCTAATTCCTTGATGTTTCTTGGGTGAGGGACTTGAAGGATAGCTTGTATTCTGTTTGGATCTATTCTTATTCCATCTTTAGAAATTATGTGACCTAGGAGTTTGCCTTCTTCCAGACCAAACAATGATTTCTTTGGGTTCAATGATATGCCATATTTTCTGCAAATTAGGAACACTTGCCTCAAATGATCTAAATGTTCTTGGTCTGATTTTGAAAAAGCAATGAGATCATCAAGGTATATGACTAAAAAGTCATGGATCTCTTTAGCAAAGGCTATGTCCATTGCTCTCTGAAATGTGGCCCCTGCATTTTTGAGTCCAAAAGGCATCTTCACATATTTAAAGGTTCCCCAGGGTGTTGTAAAGGCAGTTTTATCTTAGTCATCTGGGTGAACTAAAATCTGATTAAACCCTGAGAATCCATCTAACAATGAGATCCTTGAAGCGCCCACTACCCTTTGTAAAATGTGATCCATCTTGGGTAAGGGGTAGTGGTCTTTGAGAGAGACTTTATTCAAATTTCTCAGGTCACCACAAAGCCTTATCTCTCCAGTTTTATTTCCAGTGGGCACTAGATTCGAAATCCATTCAGAAAACCTAATGGGTGCAATTATTCCAGCTTGATACATTCTTATGACTTCCTTTTCAATAAGGGGAAGGAGGACTGGATTAATCCTTCTCAGCGTTTTTTTAAAAGGTTTTTGATTTTCTTTCAAGGGTATTGTATGTTGGATAACAGAGGTGTCATAGGATTTTAGATCCTCATAGCTCCATGCAAAGACATCTTGGAACTCTGTAAACAACTTAACGTATTTGACCTTTTGGTTAGGAGGCAATGTTTTGGAGAGTTTTATCATTTTGGGATTTTCTGTGGTTCCAATGTTGCAGTCTTCAATCTCTGCATTTAATGGTTGCATTTTTGGTTTTCTTGGAATGTCATCTGAATCAAATATATCTTCTAAAGGGGTCAGGCCTATGGGTAGGACATTGTCCTTCAGCTCAATTATTTCGAATTCTTCCTCAATTATTTCATCAAAATTCATTTTTTTGAGTTCTTGCAGATTTTTGTGATTAAAAGTTGTTGGATTCAAAATCAAATTTGTTGCTTCAGCTGATATATTTGGCTCAATTTTGTCAATTTGTTGTTGATCATCAATAGTGCTTGTGTCTATGTTTGTGCTTGAGAATTCTTCTTTTAGAGTAAGGAAGTTATTGATTTGGGTATCATTCTCAAACACTTGCCAATTTTTCACATTATCTAGGATAGCAGTTTTGTGTTTGATCTCAGCAGTGAAGTGATGATTGGGCTCAAAGGGCAGTTTGCAAGTGCTGGCAAAGGTTGCCAAACTATGCGCATGTAGGTTGTGTTTTCTTGGAATTTTGGTGAGCTGTGATTCCAAGAAGGTGTTCAATATTTCCATGGCTGCACCTCTATAAGCTCTTAGCCTAGGATCATTTGTAACAAAGTTTCCCTTTATATATTGTATTATCAAATCTGAGTCCCCTAGAATTGAAATCTTGGTCACCCCTAGACTTCTAATTAATTTGAGTCCCAGCAAAAGGGCTTCATATTCGGCCATATTGTTTGTGCATTTGAAATTTAGCCTATATGCATGACCCTGAGCATGGACATTTTGTATGTTGTGTATCCAAATCCCTGCCCCTGCTCCCAATTTGTTTACTGATCCATCAAACTCTAAGTACCATAAGATTTCTTGATCACCACTAGTCTTAGGAGTTTTGGGAACTTGCTTGGGGGCCAGTAAGTTTGAAGTTTGTAGCTGATTTGATATGTCTGGTTCACTTGTTCTATCAATCATATCAACAATTTTTCGGTGCTAGTCACTGGACTGTTCATTTATGTTAATTGTCTGTGTTGTCTCTAGGAGTTTGGCCTCAGTTTTGGAGCACATGTCAGCATTGTATAAGATAAATGAATCCATATTAGAGTGTATCGAATAGATGGGGAAGTTTTGGGGCTTCTCTTGGCTATTAACCACATATTTCATCAATGTTTCCTGGTACAATCTCTTTGGGTGGCCAAATACTAAAATGGTGGCATATGACATATCTAGTTGCAAAGATCCTTGGAGTTTTGCACCCGAAGATCTAGATAAGAGCATGCCATATTTAGGTGGGATATCAGCCACCACCACATCCGTCAAGATTGTTTTGGCTGGATATTGCACTAAAGATACACAAAGGTCTTTGATTAGGCCTAGACACCTGACCTGGCTGGAATCAAATGAGAATAAGTCCTTATATGGCCTTGTGATATCTAGGTCTAGTTTTTCCATCACTGACTTGGGCATTTGATCATGGGAAGCACCTGAATCAAACATTGCATTATGTAACACTTTGTCATGAATGTTTAAGCCCACATAGAATGGAGGAACTCCTCCATCTATTATCTTGCCATTGACTTTAGGACCAAAAAACAGCTCTGGCTGATCATCTAGGACATTGACTGCATCCCTAGTTTCAGATATTTGAAGTGACCTGTTAATTTGTTCCCTGTATACCTCATGTTTAGCCAATTCTGACAATGGCATGGCTGTTTTTATCTTACCTATTTATGTTTCTAAGTTGAAAGTTTTTTCCACTTGAACTCTTGTATTGTGGACAACAGACTTTTCCTTTTCTGTTGTGTTTTCTAAGTTCTTTTCTTTATTAGGACTGCTGTAAGGAACTGCCTCTGCTCTGGAATTTTCTACAGCAGATCTATTTACACTTTCTTTTGGAAAAGAGGAAGACAATGGCTGACTGTTTGATGGTTCCAAGTCTGAAATGTCTTCTATGATGGGCCTTTTTGGGTTGAGGTCTGTCTCAGTTGTGAATTCTGTGAGGGGAGAAGTACCTTTAGTTCTCTTGGGTTGTTTGGTATCTTTCAATTTGGTGGGTTCAGGTACATTTATTGTCCTACTTCTCAATTTATATTGTTTATGAACCTCATAGACTGCTGCATCATAGCCTTCCTTAAAATCAAATGATTCTCCAAACTTGGTTTGAAATTGATTTAAATTATGAGCCTCCTGATCCTCCTATGTCAGGAAACATTGTTGATCACTATTTAAACCCATTAGATTAATTTGTGTGTCCTCTGTAGGCTCACTTGAGGTTGAGGCTTCAGCATAATTCTCTTGAAATGGGGGTCTGATGTTCTGATCAGGGCCAGTCCTTCCAGCAGTAGGGTTTTGATTCTTTCTAAGGTTTGGGATTCTTGTTGTGTTACTTGGTTGCCCTTCCCAGGATGATTTCCTTTCAATAGTCTCCACTCTGTCTCCTAATCTATCCATACCTTTAATGATTGCACCTAACGTTTGCTAAAATGCTGAAGGTTCTTCTTTAAAAGTTGTTCTTCTTTTAGTTCTAGCCCGGTTTCATTTGGAAATCAAGTTTGCTTCTACACTAACAGCTATATTCTGCATGCCTACTAGGCTTAATGGGGCTCTTTCCCTCAGCTGATATGCCATGTTCGAATCAAATCCATCAGGGAATTTGATCAAGGCTAGGTCAGGAGGAGGTCTAAGGTTCTGAGGAATGGCACTATAGACATTATTAAACCTTGCACAATAGTCTTGAACGGTCTCTTGTGGGCCCCTTTTTAAATTGTCATATTCAGTTAAAATGTGTAGAGGGTCTTTCTTATTTTCCCATTTGTTTAAGAAGGATTGATATAGGGCCTCAAGATTGGCTATAGAATTTACAACAAGTGCTCTAAACCAAGTCCTCACATCACCAGTTAGACTTTGGACAAAGATTTTCATTCTTACATCATCATCATCAATTTCGTAGTTCTCAAAATAATCTTGCATTCTCTTAGTATGTTGTTGAGCTGTATAAGAACTAGTACCATCAAAGTAGGTGATGTTGCTTTGATAGTCTTGAGGCATAGCCCCTGGATTGGCAGGCAACTGCAAAGGAGCATAACGGTTGGCCATATTTATAGGGATAAATGGGGCAGCAGGAAGGAATAAGAGGGCTGAAACAGGGGGGTCCGGAGTGGAAATATGGGTAGTGGATGGGGGAGTGGAAAGAATACTTTGAGGTGTGGATGAAGAATTTAGAGAGGCTGTAGTATTGAGAGAAAGAACTATGGCTCTTCCAAGGGTAAGTTCAGATTTTGTAAGGTTTTGCTGAAGTATATCAAAGTCTAAATCAGCAATTTCTAGACTCTCTTGTCTCCTAAGGGTTTTGGGGATCAAGTTAGGATTTTCAAAGATAGCTGGGGGATTAGGATCTGGGTTGGATCTGGTGTAACGAGTTTTCTTTTTTGGAGCCAGCTTCTAAATCTGTTTTTGGTATTTTCGCTTGAATATGTTTTAAGCAGGGAGACAGATCCCTTTTTTATTCAGAGTCCCCAGCGGAGTCACCAATGATGTTATCACTCAGGTTGTTCCCTGGCTCGAGTAGGGAATACAGCCGAGGTAACCACTAAACAGTCTTTCAGCTGCAGATCCTAGCCAATCTGCAACCAGAGAGGGCTCTCTCTTTGTGATTTAGATTTGTTTGATTGTATGTTAGGTTAGTTATGAGCACAAGTTTTGTTTTGTGTTTGGAAGATGACATTCAGTAGAACAAGGCAGTAAGTTAAGAGAAGTTCAGACCATTGGGTTGATGGAGTCTAATGAAATAAACTTTTCGATATGGTTTCTTTGGCAATGGGAAGATTGCAAAGCAGGATAGTTAAACATGGAACAATATTTGAAGATGAAAGTAGGATGAAATGAAGTCAAGAAATGAAAGGCAATCAAGAATCTTTCATTATGTTAACAGAGGGAAATTGTGTAAACATTATTAGGGAGCAATTAAGAATTCCTTGATGATATTTAGTGTGTGAGAACCAGGGAGACAAGAGCATTTAAGAATCCTTGCCCATGATAGTCCTGTGGAAAACATAGAAAACTACAGGAATTGAACACAGAGTACAGCTAGTAAATTCTGGGTTATCCTTTTTTCCTGTAATTTAGAACATGGTATCCATATGATAAATAAAACACAAATACAGTAACTCAAGAGTAAAGGAAACTTATTGATCCATGCATCAACACAAGAATTCTGCAACACATCCTTCAGCCATTGATTCCACATCCAGCAAATTCACCAACACAGCATCCAGCAATTTTATTCAGAAGAATTCTCAAATTTACAGAGCAGGTCCAGAATGATATTCATCAGCCAACAGTAATACATCTCTTGTGAAGGTATTTATAAGAAGTTTAAAAAATATCTTGTAGGGAAATATCTAGACATAAATTTATCCATCTACTCTGGCAGGGGCAATAACTGATGTAGAAAAAACCCCGCAGCAATAAATGAGGAAATAACTATGTTGTACTGGCTGCTGTAGGTGTCCTGCTTGTTGCTGACTTTTTGACTCTGATAGTTGGTTGATGGATGCTTCCCTGATGTGCGTTCCTGATGTGCTGTCTTTTGCCACCTGTGCCTGATCCTGTTTTATCTTTTGGCATGAATCTTCTCCTTAGTTGATTTGATTTTCCCTGATATTACCTCTTAAATGTAATGCAAATAATTTACAAAAAGGAGAACTCAACTTATTTTGGTAAAACCTCCAGCATGCTCTGCCACCACTGATCTGTTGGTAATTGATGCTTTCTCAATTTGATTAGTGTCTCATCAGCTTCAGTGTACCTGTAATAATTTGGCTGAAAATCAAAAAGATGTGCCACCTCATGCTCAGTACAAAATAAACTTTCCAGTTTATCATACAAACTCTATCCAGAGGGAGGCACTGTCTCTTCTGTGCTGCTTGACGATGCTGTAATCTGATTTTTCACATACATATTTAGCCTATGAGCATATTGTTCTTGCTTTAACAGCTTCCCACTGCTAGTGACTAGGCTAGGTAAACCTTTGCATTGTAACATTGCAAATTTATGTCTGAAGGCTTCTATATCTGCCTGCACTTCCTGGCATTTTCTTTCTACTGTCTGAACAAAATTTCTCATAGTTAGCACCTTCTTGACTCTTAAAATAGTCTATGTCCTATTATGAATGTCCAGAGATGCTAACTGTTCACTGGTATGAGTGTTCAAAAAATGAATCATTTTATTGGCTTGCTCAGGCTTATTGGCCAATAATACCCTGGCCTTTTGAGTTTCATATTGAGCCAGTCCTATCAATTTAATTTGATCAAAAATAGTTTGTATTGCTATCCATTGATCAGCAATAGCTTGGCCAATCTTATCCCACAAAATGGTCTTTATTTCTGTTAGGGTTCTATGGAGAGTGAGGTCCTTCTCCAAGGCTTTTATTTTATTCTCTAGGGCCTTTACTTCCCTGGTTTTCTCTGCTACAGTCATCTTTGACTTGTCATAACTAACCTCAATTTTGGCTAGTTTTTCCTTGGTTTCCTTCAGTTCTGCCATGTAGGTCTCCAAAGCTTTTATCCCTTTCATCATTTACTCCATGCTCAAGCTAGCTTCCTGTAGTGCACTTGCTGTAGCTGATGCTGAAGTTGAGGTACTTGTTGTTGATGTTGGATCAAGGGGATGTACTGTTGTAGTGACTGCTAGAGGAGGAGCTGTGAGAATTGGAGCTGTTTGGGCTGGCTGAGAGGCCAACTCTTTCTATTTTCCTTATAGATCTTCTTCCAAGGCCTTTTCTGTATCTAGCAGTCTTTGGTTCATCCTCATTAGTAAGCTAACCACATCCTCTTCTTCCTTTTGTTGTGCCACCTCTGTGGTTTGAGGATGTATTGTAGCTGGCAGCTTCAATTGTCTTCTCAGGGTTGCTATGTCCTCCTCCTTTTTCCTTATTAAGGCCTATGCGCCTTTGGGATCCTTGGGATCATGTCCCAATTCTATAATGATTTCTTCCAAGGATTTTATTCTATTATCCTTGGCCAATGAGGAGGCTTTCTCCAGCTCTAATTGGGTAGATGTGTTATATAATGAATTTTGTAGTCTATGGGTCATTAGAGCTTTGTCTGCCAAGGTGGAGTATACCATTTCTCCAGCCTGTTTGTGCAACTCAATCTGGTCTATTGGATGGATGTCTTTGGCAAGAACTTCTAGATTGGTTCTAATATAATCTGCAGCTGACTGTGGCTGCTGTATAGTGGGCCTGAAGTGACTAAGAGTCATCTTCCCTGCTTGCATATCATAGGCTGCCATCAGCCTTTGTTGATTGGTAGGAGCCATTCTTAACAATTGACTATAAAGCTGAAACCTCACTAGTTCATTTCTAGCTTTAATTTCTGTGAATGCTCTCTTGATATCCGAGCCCTGCTTGCCCTGTTGCTTGGTGGATGAAACCTCCACACCAGGCTATCTCTCTTGCTCCTGCTGAAAGGAGCTGGTTGATGTTTCCAAAATTGGAGGGATCTGCTGTTCATAAGTTCCCTCACCCCTGATGTTACCTGTTGTTTCTTCGGTGAATTCCTCCTCAGAATAGGGGTTTAGCCTTTGTCTTTTCTCACCCTGCTGATTTGTAGATGCCCCTATAGGTTTCACTTTAGGTCTTTCCCTCTTTTTGGCTCTTTCTTCATTGTGAGGGGTTTGTAGTACAGGGATTTCAGCTGCCTTTACTTGGGTTGAAGGGCCTTGTTCTTGACCCTTTTCCTGATTTGTAGATGGTTGTTCTGCCATTGTACTTTGCTGCTCTGAATGCTGAATTTCTTTACCTTTCCCTGTAGGTGGAGTGGCTTCTTGAGCTGGCTGTTGTGAAGTTGTAGTAGCTAATGTACTTGCTCCAATATGTTGAGGCTGTGTGAAAGGGACCTGTGCAAAATAATCCAGGTCAATTCTCTTCTCATAATCTTTCATTTCTTTTTCTAATCTTTCTTCTTCAGTAATATCTTCAATTAGTGTGCCCTCTACCCATTCTTGTCGATTTGCATATTGTTCAATGTGAGGGATTGGCTGGTGCACATATCCTGAAAGCCTATTTTTTACTCTTCTATAGCTTATGAAGTGTTCAGGGTCATATGGTGCGCAAATGAAGCTTTGTTTTAGCATGAGTTCTTCCCTTAGCATCTTGTCTACATCACTCCAGGCTTCTTCCCTTTTATTGAAAACAAAAGGACCCAATTGATGTCTAATCTTGAGCTGTGCCTTCTTGTATTTGCCATGGAAATGAGTCAAATCTGCATTACTAAATTGCCTAAAATATTCCAAGGAAAAAAGTCTCATGGGGACATATCTTGGCAGTTTGTAGGGGGGCAACTCACAACCATAAATCCTGATCACTGTATGGTTCTGGTAGAAGTACCAATCACTAATGCTGTAGCCCCTTGAAAGATGTAGAATTATCTGCATTTCAGCAGTGAGCCTGCCAGGAGGAGTCATCATCAACAAGCAAGTGGCTGGGTAAATGAACATATCAATAAACTCACAATATTTATAGGGTGAGAGGTGGACTTCATGGAAAACCTAGCTCCAAAAGATAACAGATCTCCTCTCTCCTTTGGAGTCTAGTTTCTTGAGAGGGACTTGAAAACTATCAGGGTGATAGTACAGCAGTAGATGGTATATGTAAGAGGTATATTTGAACACTCTTTCTCTCTCCAACATCATGAATTGCTCATGTATTTTGTTTGCTATGAAGGTGGCATAGTCATATATGACAACAAGGGGTTGTCCTGGAGTGAACATGGACATTAGCACAAACACAGTTTCATCCACAAACTCACTGCTTTTGCATCCTAGAATGTAGGATATCATATCTATTAGGTGCTTGCCTGTTTCATTGAATGAGACTTGATGATAGGGTGGAGGATGATCAGCCTGACATTATGGTTGCACGAACAACTGACCTACTCTTGCTATTTCTGAACTAGATAGTTTTTCACCTTGATCAAGCAGGAGTTTCATTGTGAGAGGAACCAGAGGCTGAGGTGGCTCAAAGTTCAGCATTTCATTTATGCATTGTGGAGTAATGTAGAATAGTACAGATCCATCTGGAGTGAGGGTTGCTCTTTGTGTGGGATCATAGTTTGCATGGCATAGATGAATGAAGTCAGGCAGCACATTGACTGAAGGGATGTAGTAGATGGGCATGTTGGATTCCCAGATTCTCAGGACATCAGTGTTATTTCTATGGCTATTTCTGAATTGACAAAAAGTTTGCAGGTGAGACTTGAGACCCATCATGTCCTTAATCTGGAAGTCCCTGTCTGCCAGACGTAGCCACTCCAAATCCTTATGTGGTGCATTCAATGGGGAAATGTTGAGAGCCACTGGAGCATCCATACTTTAATTGGTTGTGTCTTGACTGGAATGTAGGTTTATGGAACAGTAGAGAAGATAACTCTAGCTCTAAGACTTTTGTCAGGATCTTGTAGACTAAAATTTATCTTGTGGTGACCTCACTGGGTAGCATTCATGGAGTAAAAGGTGAATTATGTAAACTGTGAATATAGCCTCCCTTTCAAGTTACTAAGTGACCCTGACCTTGGGTTTAGAACTCTTCGGGGTTACAGGCAACAGAGCAGTGGCTTGGGTTTCTCACAGGAAATTACACAAGTAGCTTAGAACTTTGGAAGAAACAGGGGAAGAATTCTCCCTTGCTGGTAATTTTACACAATTTTAGAGGCGAAAGGCGGGCTTGAATTGAAGTTTCTCGGGCGATTTGCAAAGGTTACAGGCAGAATTTGCAAGTTTTTCTCCGGTAACAATGGTTGAACAGTGATTTTTTCCAGTCCAGAGGTCACAGACAACAATTATTTTGACTTAAATTTAACTTTTCAGGTGATTTTACCAGAGAAATTGCTTAAAACAGGGTTGAAGGACGACTGTGGGGTAAATACCTGGTTTGTGGGTGCCCGGTGTATGCTGAAGTCTGCAAGTGGAGCTGGAACAACGCACTGTGAAGTTGACTTAGCAAGGTGATGAACTGTGCAGCAATAGAGGCCAATTCGTCATAAAATTACATGCAGGGTTGCGTAGTTAACGAACTCAGCAATAAACAAAATAATCACTTTCCCGTGTTTTTTATAAAAATTTGGACTTTTCGGGCTTTTTGGCGTGTTTTGGGGATGAGGTCAGCATGACGTAGCTTTGTCCAGTAATGGAGTGCGGAGGGTGATGCGGCTACTGACATGGCAGACACGGCGGCTGGAGGAGTGGTCTGGGTGATGACATGTTTGCTGACAGGACAGTGACGCGGGCGGAAGGACGGAGGGAGGTATCCAGTTTCCATCGGACTGCCTTTGGTACGGGGGCAGTTTCTGTCAGTGCTGGCTCGATACAATGGGAACGCCAAGTGTCCCTGTGTACGACAGGAAAACCGCCGGCCATCGGGTGCTAACAACCTGACGTCGGGGCGCTTCTGATATCAACGAGGACCGTCGGATCTAGAGAAGGCGATCCAATGGTGGACAGGAAGGTAAGTTGTCAGGGGTTTAATAGAACAGCGTGCACGATAACTTTTAATTTTTGTAAGGTTCGGTGGGTTTCAAACTTTGGTTTATTTGACAAATGCGGAGCGTACCCGACATTTTAATTAACCAAAGGTTAATTAAATAGGTTTATTGCGTGGGCGAAGAGGGTATGGTTATTTGTTGGATGAGAGATCCAACAAATCCCAGTAGGACACATGGTGGGCTATCATTGGCCCCAGGTGGACCAATGGTTCCTAAGGAATCTTTGAACCATAGCCATATTAGGCGAGGGCGGGATATATATAGTATTTTTGGGTTTTTTGCTTTTAATACATAGTAGGGGTAGGGAAACATTAATATAGGAGTTATATACTAAAGTTAGGATGTTAATATGACAAGTGATAGGGAAATGCTAAGTTTATAGGGTAAAACTTAGATTTTTTAGGAGATGAAGGGGAAATGAGATGATTATTTTTACACAAGGAATGTGGCTTGTGTTTACCAAGCAAAGACAATGTTTTGCTTAGTATCTTTCAAAAATGAAATGGATTAGGACTATTGAGTAGATATCAATATCCTTAGGAGATGTTAGTGAAATTTGTGGGGGAAATGAAAGGGGAAGTCAGTCATGCTCCACTGAACTTGTAGCCACTTTGCCATGATGCTGGTGATACTGTTTAAACTAAACATCACTCTGCTTTCTGCAACCTCATAATTATCTGCATACCCAACCTAAAATACCTAACATTTTTTCTTCCTTTGATTGGGTGCATTTGAGCTAGCAAACCCTGTTTTTCTTCTTTTCTTTTGGCTGCCCTCCTATCTAAATCTATCCTTATTTCAACCAAGGGCTTAGATTGAGTAGTTGGGCCCTTTAATTCTCTATCTAATCTAGTGATCTGCCAAGCTTGAACTATTTGAGAAAATCTTATTCTCTATTCTAAAACAAGAAATTTAAACATGATCTAGCCAGGGTTGAACTGTCTGGCCATTCATCAACTGTGAGAAAGTCAGTGATTGCACCTCTCTGATTGCATGTTTTAACAAGCCACTTTCCTGGTCTTTCTTTGGGATTCCTTTCTCTTCTCTTTATCTAAATCTTGATTTAGTGATAATATGGAACCTTTGCATCATGAAAAGGATGATCATATTTGGTATTTCCACAGTTAATCATGAGAAATGACACCTATTGGTATAGGAACCTAACATACAACATGCTTACAACCGAGCTAAACATTCTTCTACATAGAGATCTCCTTTTGAGACCTTTTTTGGTTTCACACCAAGGTCTCCCTTGGATTTTGTCTTTGGTAAAGACATAGTAGTTAATGGACATAGTGTTGTGGACAAGGCAACCAATTTCATTAAATAAATCCAAGAGATTCACCAGGAAGTACAAGAACAGTTGGAAAAGAGCCAAGCCAAATACAAGGCAAGGCATGACAAGCATTGGATGGAGCATAGTTTCTGAGTTGGTGATCAAGTCTGGCTGTATATCAGTGAAGACAAAATGCAAGGTGAAGGTAAAAAGCTAAAGCCAATAAGGTATGGACCTTTCAAGATAATTGAGAAAATTGGTGAGAATGCTTTTCGCCTTGATTTACTAGCTTACATGCACATCTACTCAGTCGTTAATGCAGACAGCTTGAGACTATTTGAACCTTCATTAATTGTTGAGTATCTCAAGATTGGACTTAAGGGTTCAAAGCCAAGTAGCACAAAGTGGATAGAGATTGGACAAGTGAGACAGCTATACCCTCACTTAATCGATGCTTGAAAACCAACTTTTGGTAGTCCAAAAGCTTTTTCAGTGGTAAGGTCATGATCTGAATTAGATCCTTAAACTCTCTTAAAGTTTCCCAAACTCTGTCAAAACTCATGATGAAGTTTTCAAAATCTTATGGGTGTCGAGCTTATTAGAAATAACCTCTAAACAATGGAAATTTGTGGTGAGCATGGAACAACGAGTACCCTCTCTCAAAGCGCGGAGACCGTTGGCCTATGGTGATTGCGTGTTGGCAAAAATTGACAAATGGGAGATCAAATCCAGAAATAGGGGTGGTTTCCGATACACAATTAGTGCTAAAGTGCTAATCACATATCGTAGGGCATCCCCCTCAGTGAAGGAAAGCCCCCAAGAACTCAATCATCGGGAAAGCATAAAACCGTACGGAAATCGTTGATTCCATCAGAAGGCGGGTCCCGCGCTAAACCGGCAGGATATTGGTGCCCTAGATGCACCAAGAGGCATCTTAGGAATGAATGCCCATTGAACTCTATAGAGGTTTGTTAAGTCGATGAAGAAAACCATTCTATAGACAAGTGCCCTTCCTTTCCTGAACTTAAAGCTGTATACCAAGGGGCCGAAGGAGGGACTGAACAGATCTATTACATAAACCAAAGAAGGCCACTTGGACCTAGACCATACCAACAGGAGATGCAAGGGACATCTCAGGCATACTACCACCCCAACCAAGTCACCTCCATACCTTCTTGGGGCCCCCCTGCTCATTCTTTCTATTCCACACCTCCTCCTTGGTCCTTCACATCTCAATATCATGCCCAACCAGCCGCTCATTCATTTCAACCCTATGCTCAACCACAACCTCAGTGGAATGCATCTCATCAAGGGTGGAGGCCCCAATACAATTCTCTTCCCGCTCTTTTGCCTCCACCACCTACCTAAACACAACCATTACCTACTACTCCACCAAGGCAACCCCAAATGCCTACCTAGCCAAATCTGAACTCGAACAATAGACAGGCGCAACAAGTGTATAGTGGGGAACCATCATGCCCAACTTATGTTGTGGAGATTCAAGAAATTAACTTGTGATCTGGGAAAGTTCTCTTAGATAGCCAACCTCCACCCAAGAAGGTTGAGGAAGATAAAGAGGAAAGTGTACCTAAAGCAAATCCACCATTTCATGAGAGACTATCCATGACAATCCAGCCTACCCCAGAAGAGACTAAACTCCTAGGAGAATTGAAACATTTATGTGTGAAGATACCACTTCTCCAAGCCATAAAAGATGTGCCTATCTACAATAGGTTGATCAAAGAGAAGTGCTTTAGGCATCTAGGAAGGCACAAGAGAGATGCCCCAACCATCAATGTCATAGGAAAACTATCTGACTTGATGTTGGAGCAAATAATCTACCCAAAATATTTAGACCCTGGAAGTTGAGTAGTTGATGTCCACATCAATGGCACAATGGTCCCACATACCTTGATTGATCTGGGAGCTTCCATTAATGTGATGATGGAGGACACAATGCTCAAACTTAACCTCTAGTGTTCCTTGAGGAAGACCACGATAGTGCTGCAGCTATCAAACCACTCCACCGTGACCCCTAAGGGGATTTTGGAAGATGTGATGGTATCTGTTGATTCTTGGGAGTACCCTGCTGATTGTTTAGTTCTCCAGCCAAAGGCAAAGGTCATTGGGTATGCTCTCATTCTGGGAAGACTCTGGTTATCTACAGCTGATGCCTGCATCAGCTGTCGAGCTGGGAACATGATGATAAAGAACGGGCACATGTCAAAATAGTTAACCTTATATCCTCCTACCTAACCCCTGCTAGAACATGATCTACCTCTCTAGTTGGAGGAAGAGGATGAGGATGAAGTTTATTCTACACCACTTTGTGCATTAGAACTCACCATGGGGGGAAAACCACAAGATGAGGATGATATTATTCAAAATTTGATTCAGAGTCTGCCCCCGAGTGTATCACCATTAGAAGACATAGTAAGAGAAACCCAAAACAACCCCTCAAATGACCTCTACGTGGCCAACCCTACTTCTCTCTGTGTCAAAAATATAGAGTTCGGCCTAGAAAGAACATTGAAAATCAATCCATCCCTGTCTACTTCCCAGGAGAAGTAGTTATGCAACCTACTGAGAAAACATTTAGATGCCTTCACCTAGAGTTATAAGGAGATGAAGGGAGTGCACCCTTCAGTATGTACTCATCATATATACATCAAGGAAGATTGCAAACCAGTCAGGCAGCCTCAAAGGAGGATGAACCCAACACTTAAAGATATTGTTAAGGAAGAACTGCAGAAATTGCTTGATGCAGGATTCATCTATCCCATTTCTGATAGTGAATGGGTCTCTCCTTTAGTGCTAGTGCCAAAGAAAAATGGTAAGTGGAGAATCTGTGTCAACTGTTAGGAATTGAAAAAAGCCACTAAAAAGGACCACTTTCCTTTACCTTTCATAGATAAAGTGTTAGATGGTTTGGCAAGGAAAATGTTTTTCTCTTTCCTAGATGGGTTTAGCAGGTACAATCAAATTCAAATTAGCTTGGAAGACCAAGATAATACCACTTTCACTTGTCCTTGGGGTACCTTTGCATGTCAGGTCCTTCCTTTTGGTTTGTACAATGTTCCAGCCACTTTCCAAAGAGCAGTATTGATTATATTTTCTGAATTGGTTCATGATGTAGTAGAAATATACATGGATGATTTTATTCCTTATGGATATAACTTTCAAGAAGCTTTATCTAACACAGGAAAAGTTCTGGATAACTGTATTGAGATGAACCTATCCCTCAGTCTGGAAAAATGTGAATTCTTGATGACTGAAAGGACCGTGCTAGGTCATGCAATAATCATCCAAAGGGTCCCACCTCCTCAAAAGGTGAGAGATGTCAGAAGTTTCCTAGGCTTAGTTGGATATTACAGGCGATTCATTAAAGACTTCAGCAAGATAGCCTCTCCTTTTTTTGGCCTCTTAGGAAAAGATGTTGAGTTCATATGGTTGGAAAACTATCAAGAAGCCCTAGATACCTTGAAGAGCAAGCTGGTAACTACCCCAATTCTCAGAGGCCCAGACTGGGCCTTGTCATTTCACATTCACACAGACACCTCGAACAAAGAAATAGGAGCAACCTTAGGACAAATTTATGAAAAGTTACCTTATTCCATATAATTTATAAGCAAAAACTTGTCAAAGGCAAAGTTAAACTATACAGTGACCAAGAAGGAACTCCTAGCTATCATGCATTCTTTAAACAAATTCAAACATTATATCATAGGCTATCAAACCTTTGTGCACACTGACCATGCTGCAACTAGATATTTAATGAACAAACCAGATGTAAATGCTAACATTATTAGATGGTTGCTTTTACTGTAGCAATTTGATTTGATCATTATTGATAAGCCTAGTAAAGAGAATGTTGTTGTTGACTTTTTGTCCAGAGCAAATTTGCCTACAAGTGAAGAATGAATGGTGGATGACCAAATTCCAGATGAACATCTATTTTATATATCAGTACTCTCCATGGTTTGCGGATATAGCAAATTACTTGGTTTTAGCACAGTTCCCACCACACCTATCCTCAAAAGAGGAGCAAGATAGTAAGGAAAAGCGCCCCTTTCACCTAGATTGGAGGAAATCTCTTCAAACTGGGCCCAGATTAGATCTTGAGAAAATGTGTCAGGGAGGAGGAAGTCTTTGACATCCTCCTGACCTATCATGATGGGCCTTGTGGAGGTCATTTTGCAACAAAAAGAACCGCCTTCAAGATATTGCAAGCATGCTACTACTGGCCCACTCTTCATTAGGATGTGAGAAGATACATGAGCCAGTGTGATTGGTGTCAAAGGATGGGGAAACCTACTCCAAAGGTTGAAATGCCCCTGCACCTCAAGTGACCTTTAAGCCATTTGAAAAGTGGGGCATGGACTTTGTGGGGCCTATCAAACCCCCTTCAAAGTAGAAGCAGTACAACATTGTGTGTACTGACTAACTGACAAAGTGGGCAGAGACAAAAGCAATCAAAGCAACAATAGAAGAAAAAGTAGCTGAGTTTTTGAGAGAAAACATATTCTACAAGTTTGGGTATCTGAGAGAGTTGGTCACAGACCAAGGCAGTTAATTCACTTCCAGCCTGATTGAAGACCTTCTCACACATCATAAGATCAAGCACATGACTTCCACCCCTTACCACCCACAAGCCAATGGGCAAGTTGAGGTCACTAACAGAGCATTGGAAGGGCTCCTAACCAAGGTAGTGAGCGACAACAAAAAAGATTGGGCAGACAGATTAGTTGAGGCCACTTGGGCCTACAACACAACATGGAAGATGACCACCAGGTTCACACCCTATGAACTAGTCTATGGAAAGAAGGCTTTGTTTTCAATAGAGTTTTAATTCAATACCCTAAGGAAGGCAGCTCAGCTGGACCTAGATCTCAGCCATGCACAAAAGGAAAGATTACTTCAGCTCAATGGATTGGATGAATATAGATTGCAAGCCCTTCTCCACATAGAGGTAGTTCAGCTTCAGAGAAAGATATGGCATGAAAAAAATATCAGGGAGAAGCAATTCCAAGAGGGAGATTAGGCACTACTCTATGATTCAAGATATAAATATTTCAAAGGAAAGCTAAGGACAAGATGGTTGGGACCCTACACTATGGAGAAATGCAATGACAATGGTTCAGTTCTGATCAGAACCATTGATGATGAAGCCATCCCCATGCTTGTCAATGGACATCAATTGAAAGTCTATAAGAAGCCCCTCTCCAAGTGAGAGCTTATTGAAGATTTGAATAAAATAGTGATGGTAGTGGAGCATGTCTTAGCTTCCACTTCACCCACTCACTAAAGAAAAAAATATAAAAAAAAAATAAGGACCCAAGTGAAAACCTCCATGAGGTGCTTGAGTCCCATCATTGGGTTGAAAACCTCCTCTTAGGCGGCCCAATGATGTCAAAAACAAAAAAAAGGAAAAGAATCATAATCTTGGGTGAAAACCTCCTTTGGAGGTGCCCAGGGCAGGCAATTAAGGTGAAAACCTCTCTGAGGCACCCTAGTTGTTAAAAAAAAAGAGAAAATAAAAAATGAATTTTTATTGCATTGTAGGCTTGCAGGAGGACTACAGGGAGCAGAAGAAGGTGCCAAGGGAACCCTAACATTCATACCAACACCCATCTCATCTTCTCCACACCTTCCTCCATCATTTTTGGCATCTCTTTCACCCCACTACACCTTTTTCTTCCAAAACTCTGGTTTCTACAGGAGGCTCTCTGTTTTCTACAAGAGACTCCTATATGAGTGTCTACATAAGGTAGATTGAGGGACCATGAGAGCTTCATGAGGAACTTATCATCCCTCTTACCATCTCCAAACCTTCTTTCCATCATTTCCAAGCCTACATCACACTCCAAGCATCATTTTTTTCTTCTCCTATCTAAGAAAAAAACAAAGAAAAAATAGTTTTCTAGTTTTGAAAAAAAAAACGAAAACAAGAAAGGGGAAAAGGCACCAATAACCTTACCTGAATCTTACCTACCATCCCTCCATCATTTATGACACCTCTGGAATTATTCTCAAGCTCCAAGCATAGGGAAAGGCTGAAGTTTCCAGGGGAGAAGTAGCTACAGGAGCTCATGTAGGAATTCCTATAGTAGCTGATCCCATAGAAGTCCAGCACCAAAAGCAAAAGAGTGCACATCTGCAGGTTGAAAAGGCACAGGCAGCTCAGCTCCAGCAAAAGAAGAACCTACAAAAGTACACAACTGCACATTAGCTAGCAGAGACAACATGCATGAAGGAAAGTGTAGGCATGCAGCAGAGAAAGCCACAGTACCTCACAAAAAATACACTTGGATCACAGGTAAGTAACTAAATCACTCATCTATTTGAATTTGTGTAATTATGAGTCATACGAAAGGAAACGAGATAGTTGTGATTGAACAACGGAAAGGTGGTTACTTAACTTTGCCACCTTCATTTAGTTGACTCCACTTATCCGAGATGTCACCCACACGTGCGCACAGTCAACTCAAGCACAAGATGCCAAAGACAGGTAGTGGGAGGAAGTGTGAACTCCAATGAAATAATGAGGGATGATTATGAGGAGAGGCCATGATAACCAAGCAGGTGGGGACCAATGGTCCGAATATGGCCAATGCACACCTTGCCAGCTCAGCACTCATAACCGAAAATAGCCATAAAAAGCAATGAGCACTCCTCCTCATGCATTCTCACCATCTTTTCTTCATTTTCTCCTCGTAACTCAGCCACAGCAGTCTTCTTGTGGCTCCACAGCCTTGTAACCACCATTCTCCATCGATTTCTTCCCTATCTTTGCTCTCAGCATTTTCTACAGGAGAACCTACATGAAATCTACAGGAGGGACAACGAGCTTCTACAAGAGGGGCAGCGAGTCATTTTGAGGGGAGAAACCATAATTTTTGGCACGAATTTTAGTCTGGAGAGGTAGGGTTCATGCATGCCCCCTGTTGAATATCAATACATGAAAGAAGTGATCTCAATTTTAGGATGAGATAAGTCTTTAGGAAGGCAGAAAATACATAAAAAAAAATTAAAAAAAAAAAAATTATGTTTATTTAAAAAAAAAAGAACATTCTCCTGTATTTCTCTGTTTTTCTCAAAATTCTTTGTCTCCACCTCCATATTTGGTTTTCCAAAAGAGTACAGACAGTATGACAGGAGGGTTTATAAGAAAGGAGCCCACTAACTCCACTAGGCTCCATGCACATCCTCAAGTGGTGGACATATTCAGAAGGGCAAGCTGGATGAATTTCTTTGAGAAATTTAGAGGGTTTGATGATGAAATTGCCGAAGAATTTTCTCTTTCTCTAGTCCCTCACACAAGAAAACATGCCATTGTAACCACTCAAGGCCTCTCCATAGAAATAACCCCTAAATTCATCAGTAGGGTCACTACCCTTCCTCTTGGGCTGCCTTGGAGTAAAGATGAGAAACCAATTAGCCACGCTGCCAAGAAGAAATTTTTCCAAAATAATGAAACCCCTATTGAAGATAAACATGGAATTTGAAGGGCTAGTATACCATATCCCTGGGATGAATTTAGCTATCAAATCATCAAATACATTTCCTATGAGAGGAGGCACAAAATTGTCCATGGATATCATTTCAGAACCCTCCATAAATTGAGATATGGCATGGATACCCCAGCACCTCAAAAGGTCAGTACCCCTTACTTTCTCCTTCAGTCCCTCATTGACTCCAGCACCAAAGTACAAGCAATAAATTCAGGGCAGTTAGCTCACCATGGCTTAATCAAAATCCTAGTAGAGGAAGCCCTCCATACCTTTACACTCCCTATAGCATGGGAAGTTTTATGAAATATGACAGTTGAGTATGACATAAAGGCATTAACCTATGATGTCAATCCTACTGGCAGTGAGGAGAAAGAACAGCAAGGAGGAGAATATGAAGCCAATGGTGACATAGCAAAGCAAGAAAGGAAGGAGGAAGGAAAAGAAATAGAGGAGGGAAAAGTTGAAGATACAGAAAAAGAGACAGAAGAAGGAGAAAAAGAGGTAGAGAAGGTAGAGAAAGGAGAAGAGTCCCCTGAAACTCTAGAAAGAGAAGCAATAGCTACCATCACTGCCCTCAGTACACCAATCAAACCAAAGCAGAAGAGGAAAAGACAAACCTCCATGTATTTCAGGGCAAGGAAGAGCACAAGAATTAAAACAGGCAAACCTCAACCCTCTTCAAAAGTTCCTATTACCATTGAAGATTCACCATCTACCAAGATGGAAGAATCTCCTTCCAAGAAACCTATAACATATGAAAGGGGGACTCCAAGATCTTCTACATGGAGGGGAAAGGCAGTACTATAGGACCAAAAACTAGACCTACAGGAGGTTGAAATAGTCCTATAGGAGACATTGTCTAAACTACAGGAGACCCAAAAGCTTGAGAAAAAGATAGAAGGATGGCCACAGCTGAAGGAGGAAGTACAAGAGTTACAAGAACCTGACCCCCAGCCTAGTCTTGCCTCCTATTACAATCTACTTGAGGGAGGCAGGATAATCCCACAGAAATTTGCAACTTCACTATTTTTTGAATTGGAGAAAGAAAGAGTGAGGACACATAGGTGGATGCAGATAGCCAAATCCAAAGGAGTTGAGGATGTTGGCCATATGGAAAACAAACTCAGGGAAATGGGCAGAGAGTTGAGTGCTCTCAGAGACAAAGAAGCCATCACAAGAAGCCACCTTGAAAATGAGAATGAAATCCTAAGGAGGCAGCTACAAGAGAAAGAGACTCAGCTAGCATACATGGCCAACTTATCTATGGAAACATTACAATGTAGAACACTAGCCAAATCTTATGGCCTCTATCTGAAGGATCAATGACTTCAATTCCAAATAAAGACTTTGGCACAAAGAGGCACAATGCCTTTCTAAGACTATAGGCAGTTCATGGATCTGTGTGACCAAAGCACCTCAGAGGATAAAGCAAAGATGGCAGAGTTCTACCTACACAATATGGCCCTCATAGATATGAATGTGTGGGACCCCAATGCCAAGCTAGGGGATCTCCAATTAATGGCCATGGCCTCATGGATGAACCATGAATAATTGAGGGCAACAGAAATGAAAAGTTTGATGATAAAAGAGCAGAATGAACCATTAATGATAAGAGCTTATCCATCAGATCCTATGGCACTCATCAGCACACACAACTTGCTTACCAATGACCTTCAGATTGCCCCTAGATATCTAGCCAATCAGGCATAAGCAATTGCACACTTTGAAGATATGCAAAGGCTACTTGGGGATGACTGTGTGCATGCATGCATGAGAAGACGGAACACCCTACCCCACATCTTACAGATCAGATAATACCATTCCCCAATGAGGCTAAGGGAGGTATTGAAAAGAGTGCCAATGTACAAGCACTCCATGCAAAGGCTGAAGGTCAACTGGATTGGCCTCAAACTGAGTCCTCCACTCCTATTAGGCATGCTGGAAGGCAAAAGAGAAGAAGAAGAGAAGGAGCAATGGAAGGACATAGACAGAACAACAATATTTTATGGGGAACATGAGAAGACCACATCAGAAGCCTGCGATGCTAGGGAGGCCACCAGGGCCATAAAAGATGAGGAGATTGACTAAGTTGCTCAGAGGATGAGCAACACCTTCAGTAGGGGGTGATGATGAGCCTCATAAATGGGTAATTATATGGGCTCATTTTACCTCCTAACCTAGTCAAATCAACCATTCTCTTAGCTTATTGTATGATTTTTTGATTATATTTATGCTTATAAAGTGAGTTGAGTTAGTTATGATGCCATGGGGTCTAACATGTATTTAATGCAGATTATTGATGGATTTAGAGGTCAAAGTCAAGGATCTAGTGGAAAAATGGTGGCAATAACTCAAAGTAAGACAGAGGAGAGGACTTATAGGAGGGAATCCCCCTCATTTATTACTCCTCACTTCGAATTCCCCTTCATTCAGCTCGGAGTACTAACAGTCGAATCATGCACTAAAAGGTAGCTGAGCAAGTGGAGGATAACTGATAGTTATCTCAAGTTTTGGGAGCCAAGCCTCATTGATTTTAAGGAAGTTGTTGGTAGCTTCAGATGTATAAGTAGAGAGGTCTAGGGCCTCACTAGATTTGGATTTTTTTCCTTATGTAAAATCTACTCAAATTTCGAGCTTATTATCTTGTGACAATTTCATGTAATCTTGCTTCTTTTTTTTATAATGAAGATGGAATCCTTTTTGAGCTAGCACTGAGTTACCTCAAAGCACTAAATCTCTTAGGTTAGGGTCCATTCCAAGCAGCCAAGCTTCTCTTTACTTGTATTTGTATGCTTTACTTCAGTTTGCAGATTAATTTGTTGTTAGATGTATTTCTTTTATGGTTAAGAATAGGTTGCTTTTGAAGATTTAGTAGTTTTCTTCCATTTGTGCTTTCTATAGTAGGTTAAGCAATGATTAGAAAGGATTCAAAAGGCTAGCAACAGTGCCTTGGCCTCTCTTCCTCCCTCTAGGACCATGATTTGAGGCAAAGACTCTCGTGCTGCCCCAAAAACATAGATTTTCCTCATTCATAGGACTTCTAGTGTTTGCAGCTCTGTAGTAGATTAATGGTCCCATTTTGCTTTGCCTTAGATCTCCTACATCATGTTCACTTCCTGATTTACAATAGTCCTTTTTCATGCTTTCCTTTCCTACAACATTTCTCAGCATTTCCTTTCATAGATCATAGTTTAGACCATTTTTAATGCAAAACTCTGTTTTTCCTAAATGCACTCATTTCTTTGGTTGCTTGATTTTCTTGGTTGACTGTTAGTTTTTGTACATCAGATCTCTTCCAGCAATAGGAAATCTTTCCAGCAATCACACCCTCCATCTGATCCATGCCCTACAGGTCTCCCAAGCCTCACCTCAATTTTGCCCTAGTTTCTTGCATTTTTCATAGAACTTCTTCCTCTCTCCTTGAGCAAACCCAATCATCTTTCTCTCTCCTAGTGACTCATGGTAGACCTTAGTTGCCCTAAAATCTCATTCAAACCTTCATCCACCTTTTCCACCCACTCTCACACCCTCAAAACAGTGAAAATTGCTCTCGGCCTCCTCCTATAGGCCTCTTGTAGTTTCCCTCTATCCTCCTGTAGTTTTTCCTGTAGGCTTTCTTTTGAAGGCTGAGTTTGGGAAAAGCCTCTAGAAGGCAACCTAAGACCTCCTAGGACCCATACACACCATCTTACATCCTCCCAAGCTCCAAAATTGCCCTTTAACGTCACCTATTCACTGCCACACTCACACACAATAAATTAGATGCATGTCAAATTCACATAAAAACACATAAAAGTCCAAAAATATGTTTTTTTGCTTACTTACTTCCAAAAATAGCATGGTTAGATGTTGTTTACTTTCTTGAGTAGGTAATGGCATTTCTTTCATGGTTTTCATAGTGTTTTTTTGGCAAAGGTAGAATTAGCTTGTTAATTAGGGTTTACTAGGTTTTGCTTTACATTCCAATCTTTCTCCTTTCTGCAATTAGAGTAGCTTTTGTAGAGTAATCTTTCTTTTCTTTCATCACACATAAAGCTTTTTCTAAAATCTATAGAAGTTGGCTTGAAACGCTAGTGATCTCGCTCCGGCTGACCAAGTGACGGCCTGCAGTGAGAACTAGTACTTGTGCATACAACACTGACACTTCCAAGTTTGTTACGAACTATTGGGTTGATAAAAGTAAAGTTGGAAGCCCTAGAGTTGCAACATTCTTGTTGCAATACTATCGCTCACCACTCATGCAAAAAGGCTACAATGTCTTCTTCAAAAATGATGTATGCACAATTTTGGATAGGCCTCCAAGTAGACAGCTGATTACAAAGGTTCAGAGGACAAACAATAGAATGTTTCCCCTAAAAATAATATCAGATTTACGAAACGAAGGTGCACAAGCACAACTATATATGAACTCATAAGAATATGGAAGAAAAGAGTCAGTTGTCACACAAGTAAACTTTCAAGCAGAGGTAAAAGATGAAAACTGGTTAGGGCACTTGATATTTGGAAATCTCAACTTTGGAGGTTTGAATTTGTTGCATACGAAAGACATGGTGAAGGGTTTACCACTCATAGAAAAACAAGACAACATATGTGAAGGATGTATCTTGGGCAAGCAACATAGAGAGATATTTCCAGCAGGAAAGTCAGTGAGGGCAAAGGCATCTTTGGAGATTTTCCACTCAGATTTATGTGGAACAATGCAGACACCATCAATTGGTGGCAACCACTATATATTGACCTTAATAGATGACTACACAAGGAAGACATGGGTCTATCTCCTAAAACAGAAAATTGAAGTGTTTGAGCGCTTTTGCCAATACAAGGCTCTTGTTAAGAAGCAAACTAGACACTACATCAAAGTCCTTAGGACTGATAGAGGTGGCGAATATATCTCAAATGACTACCTTCAATTTTGTAGGGAACATGGAATTCACAAGCAATTTACAACACAATATACATCGCAACAAAAAGGTGTGGTAGAAAAGAAAGAATAGGACCATTATGGAAATGGAAAGGAGTATGTTGAGGGAAAATCATTTGCCAAATGATTATTGGGCTGAAGTTGGCGCTTGTGCAGCGTATATCTTGAATAGATGTCCAACCAAAAGTGTCCAGAACATAGTTCTTGAAGAAGCATGGAGTGGAAGAAAGTATATTGTCACTCACATGAGAGTTTTTGGATGTGTGTATTATGCACATGTCCTGGATGAGTTGAGAAAGAAGCTGGAAAAAAAGGGGGAGAAATGCATATTTGTTGGATACAGTGATGAATCCAAGACATACAAACTCTACAATCCATTAACCAAGAAAGTAATAATAAGCAGAGGTGTGTAGTTTATAGAAGAGGAAGCATGGGATGGAAGTTTAGAAAAGACAGTCAATGTCAAAGCATGAACAACACATCAGGAAAAAGAGGAATTAACAACAACAAGTAATTCCTCAATAATGACTCCCTTTACTCCTATTCAAGTGCAACAAAGCAAGCAGAAAGCAATGCCATCAAGAAATAATAGGACAGTTTCGCGCAGCCAAGCAAGTGCTTCTCCAAGCACACCGCGAAGTGCGACACCAAGTGACATGTCAAGCCCATCTTCAACAAGCACCAGAAGACCAAAATTCATAAATTTAAATGAAATTTATGAGAAAGATGAAGTTGATAGTAGCACTGGTCTTAATTCCTCATTTGCATTATTTTGTCATGTAGATGACCCAATCCACTTTGAAGATGTATTCAAATAAGAAAAATGGGTTGCCAAAATGGAGGAAGAAATAGAAGCAATAGAAAGGAATGACACGTGGGAGTTAGTGATCCTTCCGAAAGGAAAACATGTTATTGGAGTGAAGTGGGTCTATAAGACCAAAAGTAACATTGAAGGAAAGATTGAAGGCACAAAGCAAGACTAGTTGTTAAAGGATACAAGAAGTAGCATGGAAGAGATTACGCAGAGACGTTCGTGCCAGTCATGCGGATGGAGATAGTGCGCACAGTTGTGGCGATTGTCGCGCAACAAAAATGGACAGTGTATCAAATGGATGTAAAATCGATGTTCTTGAATGGAGTGCTGAAAGAGGAAGTGTATGTCGCGCAACCACCTAGTTATGAGATTGAATGCCAAGAAGAAAAAGTATATCGGTTGAGGAAAGCTCTTTATGGGTTGAAGCAAGCACCACGCGCATGGTACATGAGGATAGATGCTTACTTGTTGGACAATGGTTTTGACAAATGTGATGGTGAGCCTACTCTCTACATCAAAGAGAGTGAAGGTAAGATTCTCATTGTTGTATTATATGTAGATGATTTGATTTTTATAGGCAGTGATGATTTCCTCATCATTGATTTCAAACAAGTCATGAAGAGTGAATTTGAAATGACTGACTTAGGATTGTTAAGATATTTTTTGGGCATAGAAGTGAAGCAAACAATAAATGACATTTTTATCTCTCAAGAAAAGTATGTGGCATAAATTTTGGAGAGGTTTAAAATTCAGAACAACAATTCTGCACCAACTCCAACTGTCATAGGGTTGAATTTGAGCAAAGAAGATTGTAGCAGCAATGTCAATCTGACATTATACAAAAGCATGATATGCAGCTTGATGTATTTGACTGCCACTAGGCTGGATATAATGTATGCAGTATGTTTGGTGTCAAGGTTCATGGAGACACCCAAGGAGACATGTTGGTAAGCAGCGAAAAGGATTCTGAGGTATGTCAATGGGACAAAACAGTATGGCGTTTTGTACACAACAACAAGTGATTTCAGGCTAGTTTGTTACACTGACAGTGATTGGGCAGGAAGTGTCGATGACAGAAATAGCACGTTAGGATATGTTTTTCATTTGGGTTCCAGAGCCATTTCATGGGTCTCCAAGAAGCAACCAATAGTGTCACTGTCCATAGCAAAAGCTGAATATGTCGTATCAACAACAACATCATGTCAGGTAGTTTGGATGAGAAGGATGTTGAGGAATCTTCATCGTGACCAAGAGGGAGCGACAACTATTTTTTGCGACAAAACCTCAACAATTTCATTGTCAAAGAATTCTATCTTCCACAAAATGACCAAGCATATTGATGCTAAATATCATTTTATTGGAGAGTTGATTAACAATGATGAAATTATGTTGCAGCATTGCAGGTCATAGGAACAATTTGCTGACATATTCACAAAGCCATTGGCAGGTGAAAGTTTTGTTTATCTCAGAAACTATTTGGGAATTGTCAATGGCAGCAATTTTGATTAAGGGGAGTGTTGGAAATAATAATCCCAACCATCGCAATAAACAACCTGACAACAGCCATACTTGTCAGACGTATTTTTGTAGGTTGCTTCTCTATTTGAAGATGGAAGGACTGAAGCCAGGCATGAACCATTCCGAAACGCCGCAAGGAATTTAAACCAGTTAATGTACTTTTGGTAAATTGATATGGGCAAGCATTCATTCAGCGACTGTTGCCCACACTCCAGAAACACTTGCGTGATTCTGATCACACTCAACAACAACATCATATTAATTATTTTTGCTTTGTCATGAATTAAATGTAAAATTGTATGTTGAGTTAAGTATGAATGTAAAATTCATTTTAAGCAGTTAGAGAATAAGAAATTAGAGAGTAAGAGGTTATAGAGAAAGAAAGCACAAGTCTCTGGGGAGAAAATGGTGGAGCAAATTTTGGTGGGGCACATGAAAAAAATAGTTACTGTGTTTTACTGTGTTATTCTGCGTAAGTGTAAATCACCATAAAACGTTTGTTTTACTTGGTGAATGAGTCGCAATCTCATGTAAATGTATTTTCATGTTTAAGAACTCAATACTAAGTTTTAGTGTGTTGCTACAAAACTACTTTGTTATTTTTTCCATGAGTGAATATTATTCATTAAGTCTCTGAAATAGCTCCGCAAAATCCAAGTCTATGAAATAGCTCCTCGGTGTGCAAAGGTAGCTACGCGAAATCAACTCTACAGTGCACGAAGCTAGCTGTGCGAAAGTAGCTTCACAAGAGTCATAGCTCTCTGCCCCTCTACGAAAATTAAATTTCCTAAATTTTCCTAACAGAACTCTAAGGGATTCATGCATGAAATCAAGCTTATTTGTTGATATCATCAAAGGTTCAGATACATTGTCTTTCAACCAAATCCCCTAGATTTCTCCATTTTCCTAGTGATCACACATAGAAATATGTTATCAGAGAAATACATTAGAAATAGGGCATGAAAAGTACAGTTGAGTTTCAAAAATTCATATATTTCCTTGCTCATTTCCTTCCAGTGCCTTATCCAAGTCGTGCGCACTAGTGAGTCGTATGCCTTTTTCAAAAATTCATATATTTCCTTGCTCATTTCCTTCCAGTGCCTTATCCAAGTCGTGCGCACTAGTGAGTCGTATGCCTTTTGTCATGTTGCAGCTGATTGTCAAAATTATATGGCAGACCATCACCTTGTTTTTACAGTCTTCTTTCTTCAACAAGAGAGATCTCTTTACAAGGCTATTGAGCTCATCCTATGATCCCATTATACACGAAACCTCATCCTAATCCCAACCATTGAAAAAATAACAAATGTCCAAAAATGTTTCCTTTGTTGGAAATAATAATCCCAACCACTGCCTTAAACAAACTGACAAACACCATGCCTTCCATGTCAACCACTGCAAGGTTGCAATTTTATTTGCAAGCAAAAGCACTAAAGTCAGAGCAGAAGTACAACCCATTTCGTAACACAGCAAAGGAGTTCGAGCATTTAATAAATTTTGGTAAATAGATATGGACAAAAATTTACTACGCCAGTGTTTCCCACACTCCACAACACCTGCAAGTTCATAAAATCATTTAC
Organism: Pinus taeda; assembly: GCA_000404065.3. Lineage (NCBI taxonomy): Eukaryota > Viridiplantae > Streptophyta > Pinopsida > Pinales > Pinaceae > Pinus > Pinus taeda. The sequence goes on along the minus strand of APFE030860289.1, from coordinate 79,251 downwards.
TATGTAAAATCATCTATGTTGCGTATTAAATATTTTATCTGTCATGTAATTAATGTCAAAGTTGTATGTTAAGATAAATATGAATGTGAAAGTCATTTGTAATGTTGGGGCAAGTTAGAGAGCGAGAGTATGTGAGGAGAAAATCGTGGAGGAAATATTGGTGGGTGTGTGAAAACCAATTTTACGGAGTTTTACAGAAGTTTACTCCACAAACCCAGTAATGTGTAAATCATAGTAAGTTTTAACATATAATATAAAGTGTGACTAGTTGTGTTATGGCATTAATCTTTAGCAAATAGATTTACGGCAACCTCCTTTGTTTTACTTTGTTTTACTATGCGTAAAATTTATGTTTTAGTTAAGTCCTATGTGGTTGCGATATCCTCGCTTCAACCTATTTCTAAGCCAGTTTACTTTGCCACAACCGATTTCTGAGCTCCTTTGCCCACATAAATTTTTATAACATCCTTTGTTGAGTTGTAACTTAGTTCATCCAAGTCAAAGAGAAGGCCCTTCTTCTCTATGTTATACTTTTTTGCAGAACTAAGACGTTTTCCATCCTTACTCCACTCAATTACTTGCCTATAAGCTTCATCTTTGTCTCAACTTTGACATATAAATGCTCCTACCAGTTCCAAAAAAAGGGGAATGGCATCACATATCTGTAAGATTTCGTTGATCTGAGACAAGTGATGATGAGGTATTAGCGTTGTGCTAGGTACTCCCATCTTTTGGCACAATATTTCCAAGGAATCTTGTGGAAGGAGGGGTTTGACAACGTAGACATGAGTATGGATCCCACGCTCTGAGAGAACATCTACAATCATTTCATCTCGAGCAGTGAGCAGAAGTCTCAGTTTCTTCTTGCAAGAGTCATTGGGTAAAAGCTTCTGAAGATCTCCCCCCTACACCATGTAGTTATCGATGTATATGAAGGTTTGTATGCCTTGCATCTCTCCTTGGTGTTAGAAAATTAATTTTACGGAGCAGAGGAACTCAGAAATCGGTTGCAGAAAAGTAGGCAAGGTCAATTTCAGTGTCGGAAAGGTAAATCTTAGGTTGCGGCGAGGATATCGCAACCACACATGGACTTAATTAAAACACTGAGTTCACTCACGGCAAAACAAAGTAAAATAAAAGAGGTTGCAGAAATTTATTTGTCTAAGATTAAAACCATAATGTAGTTGACCACACTTTATATTATATGTCAAAACATAAAGAAATTACATTCGCGTGATAAATGGAGGCTACAGCTCCAAGTGAAAAACACAACAAACTTACTGCGATTTACGCATTACTGGGTTACAGAGTAAACTTCTATAAAACTCCATAAAACTGGTTTTCACATGCCCACCAATATTTCCTCCATGATTTTCTCCTCACTACCTCACAAACTCTCACTCTCTAACTTGCCCAACATGCGCAACATTACAAATGAGTTTTAATTGCATATTTATCCTAACATACGAATTTCACATTAATTACATGACAGACAAAATATTTAATACGCAACATGGGGGATTTTACATAGTAAATAATTTTATGAACTTACAGGTGCTATGGAGTGTGAGCAACAGTCGCGGAATGAATGTTTGCCCATATCTATTTATTAAACTTCATTAAATGCTTTAAGCTCTATGATGTGTTGCAGAATGGTCCACTCTGAACTTCTATTCTGAGTTCTGTCATTTTGCCTGCAAATAAAATCACAACCGTGCGGTGTTTGACTATGCAAGCATGTTGGTTGTCAGTGTGATTAAGGAGGTGGTTGGAATTAATATTTCCAACACTCCCCCTTAATAATAACTGCTGCCATTGACAATTCCTGTTGGCTTGTTGGGGTCTGACCTAGGTTCAAAAGTGATTTAGCCAAACAAATTCTGAAACTAACGACCCTTTTGGCAACAGTCCGCAGTGCGCAGACTGAGGTCTCACCCGAGGTAGTATGGGAGGGTGATGGAACCAGCTTTCCACACCCTAGGGATGTCTTAATGAAGTCTGGGAAGTTCACGAACTGATCCTATGCGCTTGCACTGTTCCATGCAACTGTCTGACCTTCGCATAGCTCTGTAAAGAACACAAAGAGGCAATGTCTAGATCCCTTATCCTTACTGTGTTACTAATATATATCTTAACTTAATTTTGTGGGCCTAGTATTCTCATCAATCATTCAACATTCATAACAAGTGCGCACAATCATAAACTATAAAGAGATGCATAAGAATATAATAGAAGCATAAACATACAGATCTACGAGCAGACGCACAATATCTCAGAATCCACTTATCTTTTATTAAAATTCTATTCAGTTACAATCCCAACTCTGCCCTGCACACTCAGCTGCAAGGGTCCACACACACAGTTGTAGATTCTACCAGGCCTATGCGCACTTAGCTGCAGAGCCTCTTCCTACTACTACGACCCAAGACTCGGATTTATAGACTCAGAGAGAATTTCTTGTTTAAAAGCTCATAATACTTAAGATCAAGACTCCTGAAAAACTGACTTCTACACTTAGAGCCTCGCTCTATTTATACATTCCCATAGTCCGCGAACCATGGGTAGGCCAACACATTCTATATTAATTTACAATATTTTAGGGCGGACAACCCTGGACTCTCATGCTCCGCGCCCGCGTTTTGTGGGATCTTACATTACTTTTGACCAAAACAAAGGCTACAAGCCCCAAAACTCCACTATGGAGGATCCGCTGCCCAACAGGCCCCCAACACAATCAGCGTGACTCATCCCAAGTCAATCGGCTGGTGTGGTGATCTTCGCGTGAAGTTCATCTAACAACCTCTACGCTTCGCTTATGTCCAAAACACATTATTTCGCTGTCCACTGCACCCGTTGTGCGCATATCTCCGATGTTTCGTTGTCAGGTGCAATTCCTTGCCTGAGTGCATTATGCCCTACATCTGTGCCAGCTTTCCCTCGATCTTGGTAGTGACTGTGAATGCTTCCTCGAGCCAAGGCTGGATGCATTCTTTAATCACTACTTCTTTCTGATGTGTGGCATCCACCTGTTCCTTTAGAGCTTAGGCCTCCCTCATCTTGGCCAGTCGTTGAGTAAGGGCGACCATCTGCACGGTCCCCTGGACATTGTCATAGGCCTGTTGAAACTCCCGCGCTTCTGTCTCTAACCACTGTAGTGTTGGGTCTCCCTATAGTGAACTGAGGGTGAAGAGTGACTGATCTAACAATCTTGTGCAATTCTGTATGACACGCTCTATTGCTTCCAACCCTGATTGAATGGTGCGGTGCCGCTTCTCTTGGACTTTCAACAGGATAGAGGGTTGCGCCTTCAGTTGCAACTCCGTGATCTGCAGGTTGAGGTCCAGCTGGATCCTTGGTGCTTCCTCCCTTGCCTCGCAGAATCCATTGGCCAGTTTGTGGATCCGTATGCCTACTCGTAAGTCTACTGCAATCTCTAGCTCGGGGACACGGCGACATGCTTCCTCGACGATTTGCTCCAACTGTTGAGTCTGTGTTACCGCTTCATCGCATTGGAGGCTCAGCTTGTCGATGTTGATTCACTATTCACCGAGATTTTATACTGTACGTCCTTCCCTAGCACAGAGCTCTATCATCGCTCCATCCCACAGTTGGTATAATATCTCTTGTGGAAGGGTAGCCAAGTTTAGGCCAAGTCCCTTGAGTCGGCCTACCACGGCTCTGTCCTCCGTATTGTTCACTGTCAGTGCTCCTTTTAGCAGCACAACAGTATTTTCCACGTTGGCCCGTAGAAATGGCTCAGTTGCTGATGTACCCGTAGCCCCATAGACGACTACCATTCCCTGTTGTGGGGCCTGCACCTAAAGTTCCTGGAGTTGCACCCTGAGTGCCCTCAACACATTCTTCTGCTCCATCATTGCCTCCTGGAGCACCTCCCTGGTGATTTCATGAACTGTGTCACCGATGTCGTATAGGCCATCCTCAGTCAATGTAATAGGCTCCCCATCCAACATGGAAGCCTTGGTCTTCTTCTGTGGCCCTATTCGTTCTATCCCACACGACCATTTCAATTGTGTAGAAGTGGTGCTTGGGTCCGCGCCTTCTATCATATCATCTGTACCATGCCTTTTGGTCGAGTTCGAGACTCTTTATTCCTGTTTCGTAGTGGCCCCTACTACTGCTTCCTTTTCTACAACGGCCTTTGCTACCTCTCGGGACGCCTGTACTTCTTCAACTAGTTGTTTGTTCCACTTCTGTTGTGCTAGTAGCGTGGTGGCAACCTTGTTCTTTGAATCTTCGTCTCATCACGCACCACCAAATTTGCTACATGACATTCCAATGGCCATGTGTCGAGCACCGCAGAAACAACGTCATCTATTGCGATGAAGGGGAGTGTGGTCCACTTCTGCTTCGGATCCTTTCGCGCCCTGATATACACAATGTGCATATCTGCTTTAAAGTCTGCAATGCTCCTCAGACTGTCGTATATTGAGGTATATAGGCACGACCATTTTTTGATCCACAGTCGTACGCTCGCCTCCATCAGTACCTAGAAGATCTTGGTTTCTTGGATTCGTGTGGCATCCTTCGTCACCTATAGCAATGCGTATTTTGTTGCTTTGGCCAGTCCTGGTTAAGAGGAGGAAACTGACTATCCTTAGGCAATTCTCCTGTAACCAACAATATGGATAAGAGAAACCACACATAGTGGAAGGTCTTACCCTACTCTTGGGCCTCCCTGCAGTTCGTCAAGAACTCCTCGCAGAGGAACTACGCCCAACTGAACTGTACCCCTTCTATGCATTGCTCGGCTAGTGTGATGACCATTGCTGGTACCTCATTGCCATGGAATTTTCTTATCACCTTTCCTGCCAACAACTGGGTAGCGATGCAGACCCCTTTGTCCTAAATGCTAGTAATAACGCAAGCCCTCTACTTTTTCTCCAACTTATATTTCTTTTTCATGGCCTCCGCAATCGCCAAGTCTCCACTTGTGCCAGTTATTTCCACAAGGTCCCTTCCCGTACAGGAAAGCCGAGACATCCTATGAATGAGCTCCACCATGATGGGAATGGGCTCCTCCATCCACAAGTACCCATTGTGCACAAGGCAAAGCAGTTGCTTGATGAAAAATATCGTGATTAGGGCCCGATGAAAGTGTGGAATTGATAGGAGGTGGAGTAGCCCGACCTCCACCCCGTGTAGCCATTTCTGTGGTTGCAATGTTGTAACTGCCCCCTCCGTGCTTTGTTCCATCAGTTGGCTAGTTTCCAAATGAGGGAACTTCTCGCTATCTATGAGGTCACAATATTCAAACTTCACAGTGGGTACGCGGCCCATAGCTGAACCTTCAAACAGAACTCCCGCGGGGAGGAACATGGTGTTAAGTGTGCTTTTAACGGCATCCAAATCTTTAGGTACCTTTACCTTCCCTTTTCATGGAGGGACATACTTGGGTTGCTTTTCTGTGGCGCGTACCAGCTAGATGTCTTCTTCCATCTCTTCATCTAGTTCCATCTCTTCTACAAAGGTCTGAGGATCCTCCTCCTCATCATTGCTCTCAATATTAACTGTTTTTCCCTTTTCTTCCATCGACAGTTTGCCAAACAGCAGATTTCACGGAGACATATGGACTGGTCCTGCTACCTGTGGATCCTTTTTGGGCCTCGGTGTCTAGGGCGATTTTGGAATTTCCGGTGCATCCCCCACCGGTGACATAGGGCTTGGTGCAACTTCCTTGGCAGTCGACATTTCTCTGCTCAGAAGGTCCTGCATCTCTTTCGGTAATGCTTCAAATACTGAACTTGCTTTCAAAGCCTCTAAAGCCATAAAGTCCATACACAATAACTAAATTCTCAAGATGCCAAGGGTTGTTTGGTGGATGACTATCTGGGATTTACAGGCCTGTCAGAATTCAAATTCGACCGTTCCCCCCTTTTTTGGCTAATTAATGCTATATTGGTAGCAGATTGTTTCAAATATAGTTCTGACTTCGTGTCTTAATTACCCACCGTCTACTCCTTGTTGCCTTACATTGGACATCCTGCCATGAACAGTGACACCAATAGTTACTTTCCAACCTATCCACTCGGCAGCACAGTCCCTTGTGTGCGAAAGCGATCTGTGCGTCATATCGATCCTACGCGCAACTTCCAGTTTGCGTAGCTCCCATATAGACTCTTTTATAGTCTTGTGCTCCCTTTCAACTGCTCGAAGCCCTGAGAGTGTGCTTCCTATGGATAGTCAGGTGGTCGCACTACTGGTGTGAGGCTTTAAGTCACCTTCCAGCCCAGTCCATGGGCCTTCCATAGTTACCCTTGCGCCAATCAGTGCCTTGCATTCTTCCTTATGAGGTGCGCTTCCTTGGTTGCTTTGCCTGATAAGGTGTGGTCACAGCGATGGTAGTATAGCGAAAAACTGTCGGCGACAATCTCCTAGTGCGTTGGTAGGGTTGCCCTTATGTGGCCCTGTCCTTTTGTCGGTGCATAATGCTTGCGAGATTTTGGTTTCTAGTTTTCTGATATCCTTGTCCATTAATATGCTTTTTTGCTTCAGTCGTAACCAATCTTCTTTGAGTTCACGAAGCTCAAGGTTCCCTCATTGAATGGCTTCTTTAATCTGCATATGTTCGTCCTCGTACAGCTTCATATTCTCTTCGCTCTGGTCCTTGTGTGTTGTCGCAATTATGGGAGTGATTGCGTGAGGATTCTTTCCCAAAGCTATAGCCTTGACTCTACTTGTCATCTTCGGAACCATTTCCGCACCCAAGTTCTAGTAATCAGACCACTGGCACGCACAAGTCCCAATCAGTTCATCCTATCTAGTAAACTCTGTTCATGATTACACATAGCTTTGTGAAGGCTCCAACATTGAAGTTTTGTTGCTTTTTCTACTGCCATGTTGGGTTTTGATTTTCGATTCTTAGTTCGAGATGTGCTTGCACAACACACATCTGCACCCATCGACACAGGTGGGCGTGCAAACTGCTTCGTCTTGGCTACCTGGCTCATGTTTGACACAGGGGACTTCCAAAGCGCGTCTGTCTTCTACATTCGCACCAGTTCCCCATAGTCTTCTGATGTGCATTCCACCATTGTGTGGGTGTTGCGTGCAACGCCCATTCCAATGCACCATGCTACTGCTGTTCCAGTATTGTACTTTCAAATTTGTCTAAGAATTCATCCACCGTTGTTACCCCATCATATGTTGGAAGTTCCCTTACTTCTGTCATCATGCATCGCAGTGATCTAATCATCATGTTGCAATTCAGTGTTGTCACTTTGTGTAACCGGTTCTACTAGCGTTCTATTTCTTCATCTGAATCCGAAGTTCAAAAACTACCGCGCTCCCATGAGATCCTCCCATCTGCAGCCGAGTTCATCCAATCCTGGTCTTGTGTCATTATCTTGTAAATGCAATCTAGCTCATTGTCACTGTCATTTTCATGCACAGGTTTAGTGTAGTGCGCTCCTTCGACTAGATCTAGCAGAACTACTACGCGTAGAGACTTTTTCTTGAATATCATCTTCTGCGTCTTCAAGTTGATGACTCCATTCATATCAGTGGCCCATTCTATTCCTAGAAATGCGAGATAAGGATCACTGTCATTAACAATCTCTATCACTTCAAAGTCTGTCTGCTTGATCGTGCCTTCGATATCCACTGTTACCCCTTGCAATCTCCCCATGGGCAAAATTTTCTGTTGGTTTGCCATTCGCAATTGAACAGTGGACCACTGCAATGTGGGCCTACCCATGTGTTCCCACGTCTACTTTGGTAACACATTCACGTCTGAACCTAGGTCTAGGATTACCTGATCCATTTCATATTCACCAATCTACGTTGTTAATTTCATTTCCCTCCCAGTGCGCAATGTATTCTTTTCGAGTTTTCAGACTACACACAGTTCACCTGACCCTATGCACCTAGTTATCAACTCTTGTAATCCTTTAACTGCCTTATTATCACACAACACTTTCATGCATGTCTCTAAAAAGGTAGTAAGCATAGAAGGATCCATTCCTGGCTCTGGTTGATCCTTACTACCTGAAGTAGAAGCCTTTGCGAAGCTCTTCTTATCTTCCATAAACGTCTCCTTTCTGTGTTCCAAGTCAAACTCAGGTTTCTTTGTAGGCGTCTTGCAAACCCATGTATCTCCCTCAGGCTGCTTCCCCTTATCTTCCCCTATGGTCGTGCCACTTTTGAGCATCATGTTCACGTTGGGGTCTTCTTCGTAGGATTTAGACCTCATCATTTGGATATTCTGAGTCGGAGTAGGTTGTAGTACCCCTTTCTCGCACATTTGTGAGATCAACGTAGGACAATCTACCATTTCATGATCAAACTGAGAACAGTACTAACAAGATATTTTCATTGGGTTGGTACAATTACGAGCGTAGTGCCCTGGTCCTCCACAATTGTAACAAATTAACTGTCCACGGCCCCTTCCTAGTCCCATTCCCCCTCGTCCTCGATCTCAGCCCTGAAATCCAGCATGCGACATTCAGGCCACTGGGTCAAGGGCTCGCATTTCTATCTGTATCCGATAGGCTCAGGTCTGATCCATCATTAACTCATAGCTCTGACAAGTATGCTCATCATGGCCCACTGATCTACAAAAATTACAAAACAGTTGCTGGAGAGTCTGTGTATACTTCTGCAACAAATGACAGTTGTTCCTTGTGTGCTTTCCTCCTATCTGACAGATCACGCACCATAGCATGGGTGCCGCACTTGGCCCTGCCTGTGCCTTTGGTCTCAATGGCATTGGCCCCCCTCCTGCGAAGTAGTTCGCGAATCGACAATGGTCTTTGTCATGGCCCTGGCCCCTGCATTTTATGCACCACACTTCTTCGCCTTTGGCCTTGGCGCCCTATCCTGCTTCAAACTCTGCATCTCCAAGCATAGATTCTATAGCTGCACATGGATTTGTTGGACTCCCAATCCCGGATCCTATGTTGGTGTTTCATACAACCTCATCGCCATTTCCAATGCTTCGGCCTGGGTTGAAAGCTTATGTTGTGACAGCACCATCCTCAAGTGTGGTGTCAAAGATGCTACCAATCATGGGCAGTGTTGTGCATCCGTTAGCGTCATATTAGCCTTGCGGATCATACCCTTCAGTCTTGGATCTAGATCCCAGGGGGTATTGCCTGGAAGCATTGCGATTTCTTTAAATCCAATGATTAACTGTGTCTCTGATTTCGGCCAGCTAAATTCTCTGTTCAGCGCATTCTGGATCTCTACTATTCCTGCAATTGGGTGATCATTAGATTGCTTGATATACCATGTCAATGCACAATCCTGCAGAGCACTCACTAATGTAGTCTTCTTAATGTTGTCATTCGTGACCCCTTGTGCTTCCCACACTGCTCTTACCACAAACCAGAACTAGTCTGAATCTTTATTCCCTATTCCTCTAAATACGAGTAGCTTGATCGCGCTTGCCATGCTGAATGGTGGGGGTGTTGGAGGTGGGTTGGGTGAAGATTGAGGTGAAGTAGGTGAAGCGGGTGATGGCGTAAGTGGAGGTCATAACTACGGAATGCGTTGCCTTATCAAACTGACCACACTTCTTGGAGAAACCTGAGCGCTCTCTTCCTCGCTCTCTCACGAAGATAAAATTAAGTGACTGTTTCCTAATCCTTCAATACCTTTGTAGATCTTTCTGCTCTGCATCGTTCCAAACATTAATGTATTCACATAACCCGCTTTTCACATAACAACATCTTAGTCCAGGTATTCAGGGATTTAATGTAGCTACCTCGTGGTCCCTTGAGAAACCATCATTTTGCTTCACTATAGTTCATGGTTATGTCTATCGCAAACTCAGTGATAAATCCCCCTATTATCCGGTCGAGTCAATGGTCCACAGCTCATGTGATCTTATCTTCTGATGCCTCTAGTTTGTGCACTAACTACAAAGTCCACACTATCAGTTGATCAAGCTTGTACCTTCCCTAGCTGTCGGCTAGCCTCATGATCCACTCGTACAGTTTAGAATAGAACAACGCAAAGAAGATCTCATGACCGTATATACGTAGCGATCCAGCCACCTTTTCTCATATATCTGTGGAGTTCTGTTTTCCTGTGTCATGAACTCGTGAAGCTTCTGATCCAACCACTCTTCAATTTCCTTCTTTGTGGGGTTCCAATATTCCACAAAAAACATCCTTTAGGCAGATCCCTATCCCGGAAATGGAACCATTTGTTGGCTTGTTGGGGCCTGACCCAGGTTTAGAAGTGATTTAGCCAAACAAATCTCGAAACTACCGGCCCTTTCAGCAATAGTCTGCGGTGCGCGGACTGAGGTCTCACCCAAGGTAGAATGGGAGGGTGTTAGAACTAGGTTTCCACACCCTAGGAATGTTTTGATGAAGTCTGGGAAATTTGCGAACCAATCCTGCGTGCTTGCATTGTTCCGCGCAATTGTCTGACCTTCGTGTAGCTTTGTTAAGAACGTGAAGAACCGCTGTCTAGATCCCTTATCCTTACTGTGTTATTATTATAGATCTTAACTTAATTTTGTGGGCCCAATATTCTCATCAATCATTCAACATTCATAACAAGTGCACACAATCATAAACTATAAAGAGATGCATTAGAATATAACAGAATAATAAACATACATATCTATGAGCAGATGCACAATATCTCTGAATCCGCTTATATTTTATTAAACTTCTGTTCAGTTACAATCCCAACTCCACCGTGCGCACTCAGATGCAGGGGTCCGTGCACATAGCTGTGGACTCTACCGGGCCCTTGCGCACTCAGCTGCAGAGCCTCTTCCTACTATTATGACCCAAGACTCGGACATACAGACACAGAGTGAATTCCTTGTTCAAAAACACATAATACTTAAGATCAAGACTCCCCAAAAACTGACTTCTACACTTAGAGCCTCACTCTATTTATACATTCCCATGGTCCATAGACCATGGGTAGGCTGACACATTCTATATTAATTTACAATATTTTAGGGTGGACAACCCTAGACTCTTGTGCTCCGCGCCCGCATTTCACGGGATCTTACATTTATTTTGATCAAAACTTGGGCTACAAGCCCCAAAACTCCACTATGGGGGGATCCGTTGCCCAACAATTCCAAAATAATCTCTGAGATGAATAAAACTTTCACGTGCCAATGGCTTTGTGAAAATATCAGCAAACTGTTCTTGTGATCTGCAATGTTGCAACACAATTTCATCATTGTTAATCAATTCTCTAATAATTTGATATTTAACATCAATATTCTTGGTGAGCTTGTGAAAGACCGAAATCTTTGACAATGCAATTGCGGATGTGTTATTGCAGAAAATAGTTGTCACTCTATCTTGGTCGCAGAAAAGATCCCTCAACATCCTTGTCATCCAAACTGTCTGACACGCTATTGCTATTGCGGTGACATATTCAGCTTCTTTTGTTGACAATGAAACTATTGGTTGCTTCTTGGATGTCCATGAAATGGCTCCGGAACCCAAATGAAAAACATATCCTGACGTGCTCTTTCTGTCATCGACACTTCCCGCCCAGTCACTATCAGTGTAACCAACCAGCCTGAAATTATCTGTTGTGGTGCACAAAACGCCATATTGTTTTGTCCCATTGACATACCTTAGAATTATTTTCGCTGCTTGCTAATGTGTCTCCTTGGGTGTCTCCATGAACCTTGACACCAAACTCACTACATACATTATATCTTGCCTAGTGGCAGTCAAATACATGAAGTTGCCTATCATGCTCTTGTATAATTTTAGATTAACATTACTATTGCAATCTTCTTTGCTCAACTTCAACCCCATGATAATTGGAGTTGGTGCAGGCTTGTTGTTTTGCATTTTAAACCTCTCCAAAATGTCTGCTACATACTTTGCTTGAGAAATAAAAATGCTATTTTCTATTTGCTTCACTTCTATGCCCAAAAAATATCTTAACAACCCCAAGTCAGTCATTTCAAATTCATTCTTCATGACTTGTTTGAAATCAGCGATGAGAAAATCATCACTGCGCATAAAAATTAAATCACCTACATATAAGACAACAATGAGAATCTTACCATCATTCTCTTTAATGTAGAGAGTAGGCTCACCGTCACACTTGTCGAAACCATTGTCCAACAAGTAGGCATTTATCCTGCTATACCATGAACGTGATTCTTACTTCAGCCCATAAAGAGCTTTCCTCAACTGATACACTTTGTCTTCTTTGCCTTCTACCTCATAACTAGGTGGTTGCATAACATACACTTCTTCTTTCAACACTGTCTTCTTTGCCTTCTACCTCATAACTAGGCGGTTGCACAACATCCACTTCCTCTTTCAACACTCCATTCAAAAATGCTGACTTTACATCCATTTGATACACTTTCCATTTATGTTATGCGAAAATCACCACAACTGTACACACCATCTCCATCCTCACGACTAGTGCGAACGTCTCCTCATAATCTCTTCCATGTTGCTACTTGTATTCTTTGACAACTAGCCTTGCTTTGTGCCTTTCAATCTCCCCATCGACATTGCTCTTGGTCTTATAGACCCACTTCATTCCAATGACTTCTTTTCCTTGCAGAAGGTTCACTAACTCCCATGTGTCGTTCCTTTTTGTTGCTTCTATTTCTTCCTCCATTTCCACACCCATTTTTCATCTTCGACTGTATTTTCAAAATGGATTGGGTCATCTACATGACAAAATAATGCAAATAAGAAATTCATACCAGCGCTACTATCAACTTCATCTTGCTCATAGATCTCATTTAAATTTCTGAATGTTGGTCTTCTTATGCTTGCTGAATATGGGCTTGACATGTCACTTGGTGTTGTGCTTTGCGGCGTGCTTGGAGAAGCACTTGCTTTACTGCATGACATTGTCCTATTATTTGTTGATGGCATTCCTTGCTACCTGCTTTGTTGTGCTTGAATAGGAGTAGAGGGAGTCACTGTTGAGGAATTACTTGCTACTGTTAATTCCTCTTTGTCCTCATGTGGTATACATGCTTTCACATTCACTGTCTTCTCTAAACTTCCATCCCATGCTTCCTCTTCTATGAACTACACATCTCTGTTGATTATGAACTTCTTGTTTGATGGATTGTAGAGCTTGTATGCCTTGGATTCATCACTGTATCCAACAAATATACATTTCTCCCCCTTGCTATCCAACTTCTTCCTCAACTCATCTGAGACATGTGCATAAGCCACAAATCCAAAGACTCTCATGTGGGTGACAATATGCTTTCTTCCACTCCATGCCTCTTCAGGAACCACATTATGGATGCTTTTGGTTGGACATATATTCAAGATATATGTTGCACAAGTGACAACTTCAGCCCAATAATCATTTGGAAAACGCTTTGCCTTCATCATACTCCTTGCTATTTCCATAATGGTCGTATTCTTCCTTTCCATTACACTATTTTGCTGAGGTGTATATCTTGTTGTAAATTTCTTGTGAATTCCATGCTCCTTGCAAAATCGAAGGAAGTCATTTGAGATGTATACACCACCTTTGTCAGTCCTCCTGGACTTTGGTAGTGTCCACTTTGCTTCTCAACAAGAGCCTTGTACTGGCGAAAGCACTCAAACAATTCACTTTTTTGTTTTAGGAGATAGACCCATGTCTTCCTTGTGTAGTCATCTATGAATGTCAATACATAGTGGCTGCCACCAATTGATGGTGTCTGCATTAGTCCACATAAATCTGAGTGGACAATCTCCAAAGGTGCCTTTGCCCTTATTGACTTTCCTGCTGGAAATGTCTCTCTATGTTGTTTGCCCATGATGCCTCCTTCATATAGGTTGTTCAGTTTTTCTATGAGTGGCAGTCCGTTTACCATGCCCTTCCTATGTAGCAAATTCAAACCTCCAAAGTTGAGATGTCCAAATCTCAATTGCCATAACCAATTTTCATCTTTGACCTTTGCTTAATAGTTTACTTGTGTGATAGCTGCATCTTTTCTTCCATTCACTTTTGAGTTCATTGAGAGTTGTGCTTGTGCACCTTCTTTCTGCAAATCTGATCTTAATTTTAGGGGAAACATTCTATTGTTTGTCATATGAACCTTTGCAATCAGTTGTCTTCTTGGAGGCCTATCCAGAATTGTGCACACATCATTTTTGAAGAAGACATTGTAGCCCTTTTGCATGAGCTGTCTAATGCTTATGAGATTATGCTTCAAACTGGGGACAAATTAAACATCTAAGATGTACTTCTTCTCCCCCTTCTTTGTTAGGATGTTAACTCTTCATTTCCCCATGACAGAGACTTTGCTATCAGTCCCTAATGTCACTTGAGATTTCACACTTTCATCTAGATTGGAAAACATTTCTAAGTTCCCTGACATGTGGTTGCTACACCCTGAATCTAGATACCATATATCACTTTGTTTTTCTTGTGCTATATTACAAGCAATGGTTCTGATTTTCTTTTGTGAAATTTACACTTGGTTTGTTACTAATGTCATATTTCTTTTTTCAACATTTATTTTCATATTGACCATATTTCTTACAGTAATGACATTGGACTTGAGATTTATCATACCTCTGACCTTGTGCTTGATTTTGGCTTGGGCCTTGACTTGGATTTTGATTGTTGCCTCTTTCACTTGAGCTTGAAGGGCTGCTTCTTCCACCACTGTGTGGGCTTCTTCCTTTTCCTCTAGCATATGATCTTCCTCTGCCTCGACCTTGATCAAAGGAAACTTGGGTCTTGAAGGCATACTCCAATGAGGAGCTTGTTGCTCTATTCAGTGTATGTTCATGATAAATCAGTTATGCATGAAACTCATCCACTGAGAACTATGAGAGATCCATTGTCTCTTCTATGGCCACAACTATGGCATCAAACCTTGCTGGCAAACTTCTCAAAACTTTCTCAATTATTCTCCTTTCTTCAAGTATCTCATCGTGAGACCTAATTTGAGTAACCAACCCAATTATATGTGTAAAACACAAGTCTACATTCTCAGACTCTTTCATATAAAGTGTTTCAAAATCTCTTCTCAACATTTGTAGTTTTGTTGTCTTGACTTTTGCCATGCCTTGGTACGCTGTCTTGAGGGTGTCCCATGGTTGCTTGGACTTCGTTGTTGTTGCAACCCTTGGGAAAATAATTTCATGAACTGTTTGGAAAATATAAAACAGGGATTTTGAATCCTTCTTCTTGTTGTCCCTTAACAAATCTTTTTTCTGCTTGAGACAAGGCATTATATGCTCTTGCATCTGCCGGTTCTTGAAAATCATTCTCCACCAAATCCCGAAAGTCTTGAGACGAAAACGGGGCCTTCATTGTAATAGCCCAATAATCATATTTTTTGCCATTAAATTGAGGTATCTCAAGATTATTCAAGCTTGTGCTTATGTTGTCATTTCTGAGTGTAAAAAAAACTTTCTACCTGCTAGTAAATATGATCAAAATAATTTAGCTTCAAAACAATTCTTACTGCTAGTAAAAACACTTGTTTTTACACTAGCAATATTTAACCTGCTCTGATACCATGTTAGAAAATAAATTTAGGAGGGCAAAGGAATTGCAAAGTAGGTAAGGTCAATTTCAATTGCAGAAAGGTAAATCTTAGGTTGCGGCGAAGATATCGCAACCACACATGGACTTAATTAAAACACAGAGCTCACTCACTGCAAAACAGAGCAAAATAAAAGAGGTTGCGGAAATTTACTTGTGTAAGATTAAAATCATAATGACCACACTTTATATTATATGTCAAAACATAAAGAAATTGCATTCGCATGATAAATGGAGGTTGCAACTCCAAGTGATCTTAGATTGTAGCGAGGAAATCCCAACCACACATGGACTTAATTAAAATATAGAGTTCCCTCACATCAAAAGAGAGTAAAATAAAAGAGGTTGCGAAATTTAATTGTGTAGGATTAAAATCATAATGACCACACTTTATATTATATGTCAAAACATAAAGAAATTACAGTTGCGTGATAAATAGAGGCTGCAACTCCAAGTGAAAAACACAACAAACTTAATGCGATTTAGGCATCACTAGGTTGTAGAGTAAACTTCTGTAGAACTCCGTAAAACTGGTTTTCTCCTCACTAGATCACAGACTCTAGCTCTCTAACTTGCCCAACATGCCCAACGTTACAAATGACTTTTAATTGCATATTTATCCTAACATAGGATTTTCTCCTCACTAGATCACAGAGCCTCGCTCTCTAACTTATCCGACATGCCTAACATTACAAATGACTTTACATGAGAGACAAAATATTTAATACCCAACATGGGCAATTTTACATAGTAAATGATTTTCTGAACTTGAAATTGTTGTGGAGTGTGGGCAACATTCACGAAATGAATGTTTTCCCATATCTATTTATTAAACCTCATTAAATGCTTTAACCTCTATGCAAAATGAATGTTTGCCCATATTTATTTATTAAGTCTCATTAAATAGTTTTTGAATTTCTGTCATTTTGGTTCAAACAAAATCGCAACCGTGAAATGGTTAATTAAGGAAACACTGGTTGTCGGCGTGTTTAAGGCGGTGATTGGCCTTAATATTTCCAACACTTGACCCTGTCATATTGGATCCAATACTTTCTAGCGGCAAAACAGTAGAACAGTTCCATCCTTGAATATCGAGTCTTGTAACAACTACGTCTTCAAGGGTTGTTTTCCCCGTCCCGCCGAGACCACGTAAAATAACTGCGACAGCTACTTTTGTTTCATTTTCCCATTCCAAAAGTTGAATTAATCTATCCACTTGATCATCTATCTCAACGGTTTATGAAATTAATTTATATAGTTAATTAATTACAAGCAAATTATAAGCAAAATAAACACAGTAATGAAAACAAACGAAGATAGCATAAGTTTTTTATTTTATTTTATTTTATATAATATATATATATATTATTTATTTTATTATTATTATTTTTTTCTTCAGTACGAAGAAAGCGTTATTTTTATTAATATCAGAGAGAAGTTTACAAAATTCACAGATTATCTAGTAATCACATGCGAAACCAAACTTTAACAATTACAACATGTTCAAAGTGTTTCATCAAGAGAAATCCCCCCTATATACAGTATAAGGAAAGATCAAAACGATAAACAAGTTGCGTAAACTATGTCTGGTAGTATATTTATGGATAGAAAATCAGCCCGATACTAATATCAAAAAATAAGTCCCTGTTGTAATTACAAGAGTCATGATGAGAATTATAAAGTTACCTGCTTGTTGAGGATAAGCACGCCGTCGTGGGAGAGGCACTAATTTGCAGGATGGAACTTGTTCTCCTCTAATTGAATGGTCTTCAGAATAGGAAGAAGAGCTGGTGTCCGCGGCAGGAGAGGTATAGCCCATGTTCGAAGATGAGGGCATGCGAGTTTTCGATGAAAAGCATGGGAAACACCCAATTTTTCCCATTGAATGAGTCGGAGCGACTAGTTATGTGGATCTCGTGGTCTTAGGCACCTCCCAGGTGTGATTCGATGTAAGCAATGAAACCCACACAAATTTTCTGTGTACCATTTGCAAATTCATACACACAGAATTCATCAAAATACAAAGCATATTTAAACAAATTAGTGTTGGAACTACTACACGCTTACATGCGGACTCTTAGTTAGAGCATGGGATTACATGCAAGATTCCTTCTGCATGATTTACTCTTTGATTTGCTCCTTCTTTAACTCTGCCATTGGTTAGATCTTCTGCATGATTTACTCCCTGATTTGCTCCTTCTTTCACTCCGCAACTGGCTAGTTATCTCCAGAACTTGTTGTAGGTGTTGAGTCTTCTCATTGATCACCACTATGGTGCATTACTGTGGGATCTTCACCCAGTTATGCTATATCATGAGCATTGTAACCTAGTTTCTAATGAATCATTCTTTTGTTCTTTCGATTTTCTTTTAGTGTTTTTGCTCTGCAAAGCTATGTGTTCAACCTTTACTAGCTAGATTCATCTGAGCAGGTTTTCTAACACATTTACGTGGTATCAAATCCCACAGGTTGCTAGATAAAAGGTGCACAAGTACTTTATTTTGCAGGTATTACAGCTTGGAGATCGAAGATCGACAAAAAAATGGAGTTTCCCAAAGCATCGATCCTAACACTGTACAACTATCATGAATGGAAGGATGAAATGGCTCGATACCTTTGTCATAGAGGGTTGTACAGGATTACCATGGCTAAAGAAGTGGAACCCACATCAACCATAGAGAAATCCAAGTAACTCAATCGTATGGATGAGGCCCATGGATCCATATGCATGTGCATCTCTCCAGAGTTGCAGTTTCATCTATCTGCGTGCAATACTCCCAATGAGATTTGGAAAAAGGTTGAAGATCTCTACGGGAAACAGGATGAGAAGAAAAGACATCTGCTCAAAGTGGAGCTGCTGTCATTGGATCCACGAAACTATGACATAATTCAAGACTTCTTCACCAAATATAATGATCTATTGCTGCAACTCAAGGGTTGTGGAATTGACAAATCCAAGGGGGAGAGTCGCCAAGTTCTCTCTATTATGTCAAAGTTCGGATCGGAATACTTCGTCTTTGTGTCTACATTTCATTCAGTAAGGCTTGCAACAGGTAAATCCTACACTATGCCTTCTCTCAAAGAATTTATGGAGTCCCTTACTTTTGAGCAAGATAAACTCATTGGCATGGGGAAAATCAAACCTCCAAAAGCGCATGCACTTGTTGTGCATGATGGCAGCCACAATAAAAATCACAGATCTGATTCAAATCAGAAAAACCAACAGCAAAAAGACAAGGGAAAAGCGCATTCCCATCCAAAGAAGGAAGGGTACACCAAGCCCTTTAATGACTCCTTTGGATCGAAAAATGAGAAAGGGAAGAAAGGAAACAGATGTCAAAGAGGATTCCATCCAAAATCCTCTTGCATGAAGAAACAAATTGACCAAATGGCAGAAATCCTTCAGAAGCACAACCTTGGGGACCACATCCTTCAGGGCGCTAAGAAGAAAACTGAGGATCCGCCACACAGGAAAGGTAACAATTTTCATGCTTTAATTGCAATTAATTATTCTCCTGATGCATGGATTATAGATTCTGGTGCATCACATCATATGACTGCTGCAAAGGAATTCTATTTCACTTTGGATGCATGCAAAGGACCTCCCATCCTCATGGGAGATGACTCACTTATTGAGGTCACCGGAAAAGGTAGAGTGGAATTTTTACACGGAAGCTTTGAAGATGTGCTTCATGTTCCAAAACTTTCGGTAAACCTACTTTCAGTTTATCAGATCACTCATTCCAGCACCGGAAAGAGAGTGGAATTCACTCCAGATGTAGTGAACATATATGATCTACATAGCAGCTCCAAAATTGCAACTGGTGAGGTAAACAATGGAGCCAGACTGTATACATTTTCTGAATTTAATGAATCTGAATCCTCCTTATTGCTTACACATGTTGATGATAGTAGTAGGCTTTGGCAGGAGAGGTTTGGTCACTTAAATTACAGGTATATGCAACAGCTAAGCAAAAATGAGATGGTGGAAGGCCTGCCAAATATCAGTTTCTCCAAAGGAGTTTGTGAAGGGTGTGTCCTTGGCAAACATCCGAGACAAAAGTTTGACACTGGAAAGACTCACAGAGCATCCTCTCCTCTAGAGCTGATCCATAGTGATCTTATGGGGCCTTTGTCTCATCCTTCCATCAACAAAGCAAGGTATGTGCCTACATTTATTGATGATTTCTCACGGTATACTTGGGTGTATCTTCTCAGGGCCAAATCTGAAGTTTTTGTGCACTTTGAAGATTTCAAAGCACTAGTTGAGACACAGTCAAAGAGAAAGATCAAAGCCCTCCGTACAGATAATGGGGGGAATATGTTAACATAGCACTTTGGAACCTTTGCCTTCAGTCTGGCATACAGTTGCATTACATAGTTTCATACACTCCGCAGCAGAACGAAGTTGTTCAGAGAAAGAACCGATCTCTCAAAGAGATGGCTTCCTGCATGTTGCATGCTAAGTCATTGCCTCATAAGCTATGGGCTGAAGCACTTAATTGTGCTAACTACATCCAGAACAAATCTCCTCATAGGTCTATCAAGGATCAGACCCCCTTTGAGGCTTGGAGCGGCACTAAACCAGAGGTCACCCACTTCCGTGTTTTCAGCTCCCAAGCATGGGCTAGGATCCCCTCTAAAAAGAGGAAAGCTCTTGATTCACACAGCATTGAGTGCATCTTTGTTGGATACCCTGATGGTGTGAAGGGATACCGACTCCTGATTCCCTCTATGGACAAGCTCATCATTGAACGAAGTGTCAAATTTGAGGAAAGTCTCTTGCATGCACCTCAATCGCCACATGCAGACACCTTTTATCTACCTCATGTCCGAGATGATGACTCAGTACACTAAGATGCAGATACAAAGCATGCAAATGCTGAGGTAGAGCATGAAATGCAGAGACAAAGTCTTCAGATACAAATCTAGTGCATGCAAATGATGATCCACATCCGAGTCCAGATCAGGCTTCCAGCAATGAATCATATTCCCCTGTCATAAATCAGAGAACAAGGAGCTTACATGAGATATATGCACAAGACCATCGAGCTGCTAGAAATGGTCTCATGGGGGATAATTCTGATCTGCAGAGGACTAGCTCAGAGTTTATTGAGCCTCCTCTTGCCCTCACTACCACTGAACCATCGCCATCTTGGCATTGTCATTTGGTGCATTCTTTTGATCCACAGTCTTATGCTGAGGCTGTTGGGCATCCATCTTGGGAGTCCGCCATGGAGGAGGAGTATAACTCCCTCCTCGAGAATCAGACTTGGGATCTGGTCCCCCTTCCTTCAGGAAGGAAACTTGTCCGATGCAAATGGGTCTATAGGACCAAGAGTGCTACAGATGGGAA
Source organism: Pinus taeda (assembly GCA_000404065.3). Taxonomy (NCBI): domain Eukaryota; kingdom Viridiplantae; phylum Streptophyta; class Pinopsida; order Pinales; family Pinaceae; genus Pinus; species Pinus taeda. The sequence goes on along the minus strand of APFE030860289.1, from coordinate 58,415 downwards.
AATCACCAGATAGAAAGCAAGGCTAGTAGCCAAAGGCTTCCAACAAGTGCATGGCATTGATTATGACGAGACCTTTGCTCTAGTAGCAAAGATGGATTCCATACGCCTTACACTTGCCATTGCAGCTGCCCAAGGATGGAAAGTACATCAGATGGATGTGAAGAATGCCTCTCTTCATAGAGACCTATCAGAGGAGATTTATATGGAGTAGCCACATGGTTGCATTCAAGATTCATCTTTGGTCTGCACACTAAAGAAATCTCTCTACGGCCTTAAGCAGGCCCCGAGAGCTTGGTATGTGGAGATGGATTCTTTTCTCTTATCACAAAACTTTGAAAGATGTAAGTCTAATTTGAATGTTTACATGCTTAGGACACATGATTATCTTCTTATCTTAGATTTGTATGTAGATGATCTCCTAACCACCAGCAACTCAGCTTCAGCCATTGCTACAGTCAAGAGGGCCTTGCATGATAGGTTCTTGATGACGGACACGGGTCCATTACATTTCTTTCTTGGTCTTGAGATCAGCCAGAATGCCACATGCATCAAACTCTCTCAGGTTAAATATGCACGGGATTTCCTCGAGAGATTTCGCATGACTGACTGCAAGCCAGCACCGACTCCTTTTCTGTCTGGGGTCCGCCTTGAGGATGGAGGTGACACTCCATTAGTTGATAGCACTCTCTACCGACAGCTAGTGGGGAGCTTATTGTACCTCACTCACTCTAGACCAGATCTCTCATATGCAGTAGGGGCAGTTTTCAGATACATGCAGGAGCCGCATGAGCTACACTGGAATACTGCCAAGCGCATCCTTCGATATGTGCAAGGCACCATCACCTTCGGGATTCACTATGCAGCAGGCACTACATTGAATCTCCTTGGCTTCATAGATTCTGATTGGGCGAAAGACAACATTGATCGCAAGTCTGCCTCTAGATATTCACTTAGTCTAGGATCTAGCCCTATCTGTTGGTTAAGCAAGAAGCAGGCTGCTATTGCTCTCTCTTCAGCGGAGGTCGAGTACATAGGAGTAGTCAACATCACCATTCAGGGTCTGTGGCTACAGCGCTTCCTCACTGAGTTGGGTGTCCAGTTCCACCAGCCCATTGTCATCTGGTGTGACAACGAGAGCACTCTCGAATTTTGTAGGGATCCAATACAGCGGCAGCGGACGAAGCACATAGAGATCCATATGCACTATATCAGAGACTTAGTACATGATCGGGTCATTAATTTGCAGTTCTATCCCTCAGTAGAATACACTACAGACATCTTCACCAAGACATTCACTGAGCGAAGTTTCGCTCTCTGCGCGATCGTCTTGGAGTGAAAGACAGAGTTGCTTAGCAACTGTCTTTTCTTCCTCTTTTTTTTTTATTACATTGTCTTTTGAGGGAAGGTTTTTCCCATGAGGTTTCCCTTCTTTCCTCAATTTTAGTACAAGTTGCACTTTATTTTGGGTGACCTTTGGCCTTAGTTGCGAGGGCCCATTTTCTATTTTTCCCCATAGTGGTGTTCACGTGGGTGTTGAAACTACTATACACCTATATGCATACTCTTAGTTAGAGCATGGGACTACATGCAAGATTCCTTTTGCATGATTTACTCTTTGATTTTCTCCTTCTTTAACTCCGCAATTGGTTAGTTCTGCTGCATGATTTACTCCCTTATTTGCTCCTCCTTTCACTTCACAACTCACTAGTTATCTCGAGAACTTGTTGTAGGTGTTGAGTCTTCTCATTGATCACCACTATGGTGCATTACTTTGGGATATTCACAGAGTAATGCTATATCACGAGCATTGATGAATCATTCTTTTATTTTTTTGATTTTCTTTTAGTGTTTTTGGTCTGCAAAGCTGTATATTCAACCTTTACTTGCTAGATTCATCTGTGCAAGTTTTCTAACACATTTACAATTAGTGGCCAGTAAATAATGGCAGCAATTACAAATTCAGGATAAATGAATAATTCACCATACATCTACAATGAATTTCAGTCTTAGGCAAACAAGAAGCAAGCCATATGGTTGGATTCAATAACACACAATAATAATCTTATTTTTATTAACGCTCGCAATATTTCCAATGTGATAGTTGAAATTTGCAAATCCAATCGCTCTTGCACAGCAATGGATGAACGATGTTTGCAAATCCAATCGCTCTTACACAGCAATGGATGAACGATAGATTGATTTTTCCACAAGTTGCCTCAATTAATTAGACGCCTCTTTGTCCAGCGCCCAGATAATGCCAAATATCTCCCTCCCACCTTCAACGCAAGCGTTTTGCTGCTCTTTTTTGCTTTACCCAGCGGTCCTCTCCCAGCCCTCCAGCATTTTGGTAGTCTTTTTGTTTTACCCATCGGTCCTCTCCTAGCCCACCAGCATTTTGGTGGTCCTTTTGTTTTACCGACTGGTCCGCTCTGAGTCCTCCTTTGATTCATTTCACACAGAGGATGTCAACAAATAAGCCTCACCGAGTCCAATGTGCATAATTAATTTTCCAGGGTGCATAATTAATTAGTTGTCGCTTATTTAAAAGGGTTGATGCAAATAATTCTGCCCCCTTGGTTGTCTATGAAAGCGAGTTGGACGTTCACGTTTCTCTAAAGCACATGGGCTTTCATATTTAATGTAACCAGCAAACTTCCAAATTTGGTGGGAAAATAATAGAGTTTTTTTTTATGATTTTGATAAAATTTGGTGGAAATTCTTGGAAATATGGGTTATAGTTATGGGTGTTTCAAGAGTTTTTGATGGGCTGAATCTATTTCTACCATAAAAAAACATGTTTAAAACACTAATATTACAAAAAAATGGCTGCACCATTCCAGAGAAATTTGGTGCCTCCTAGACAACCCCAACAAAAAGGCCTATCCTGTCTCTTGCACCCTTACCATGAACAATTTACACAAACTCACTGTCAAAAAAAAGATTAACTTTGTAAGCTCAGTTACTCTCTAGAAAGTGGTTTATTGTAATAAACTAACACAACCACATTACTAAATATAGTTCATATACACTAATTTACTTATATCAAATAATTTTTTTAAGAGAAAAAACCCTTTATACTTTTATTTATATAAAAAAAAAAACATTTTTTGAATAGACATATTACAACATTTTGATTCTCCATATCTATTTTTTTCAAAGACGTCTCAGCAAAGACTCAAAAATTGAGAATTTTCAATTTTCTCCCTTGTACCACTATGTCTACTATTAGCTCTAAGATCTAAATCAACATAACAGATTTATTTTTCTATTTCGTTATCTACACAAAAGAGACAGATCTATTGAAAGCTATGATCTCTTCTTGGATACAAGAAGAATAACAAAAAGTTAGAACTGAGCGATAAAATTGTTCACATAAACGATCTGAGAAGACCTTAAGAAATTGAAGTATCCCGTGCTGTAGAGAAGACCACTGTCACAGATTGAGAAGAACATATTTCCTAGCAGTTGATGGCACTCCTTAACAAAAAGTTAGCCTCTAGATTCTGTTCTTCGAACACATGGTTAAGTGACATCTCATCAAAATCTCTGATGCGCTGCATCCAGAAAATGAGGGTGGTCTAAAAAGAAGAACGTTGTTGAACCAAGTTTATTCTCCCGCAAAATGGCCGAATCTCCACTTGCCAACCACAAGTTTAATAAACACATTAAAAATTAAAATTAATTAAATTAAATCAAATTAAAATACAAAATAAAATAAAAAGAAATGTAATAATTATTTTTATAAATAATATAAAATCATGTGGTTCGCAGAGAGGTCGTAGCTAATTCGAGCAAGGCTAAACTTTCTACATCTATGAAAACCATACTGATATATTTGAAATCTCTTCACCAATTAAACGACGTAGAAGGGTGATAACTGCCGTGCCCTTTCAAAATAATGGCAAACCATTAGATGATGAAAGTGATGACTAGGGTTTAAAAAATAATAGTTTTTAATTTCATTTAAGTAATGACATAGGTATCAACATTTTTGTCTTGCAATGGTTAGGAAAACGTTTATTGTTAAGACAATACTTCAACCACCTGTTACGGTAGCAATTACGAAGTCCAAACCCTACTCCATTAGGCATAGGAAGCTAGTCCTTGCAGTGGACGATGAACGTTGGAATCATAAATTGACCCTTGCAGTAGACAATGAGCTCCTCTCCAAACGTATTAATGTTGCTTCTTCATTGCCAAAACCGCTAGTGCTTTATTCGTCTGTGAAATGCAAGTTTTTAAGCGCAACGACCTGCATTCACAGTTCCCTGGAGGGCCCTTCCAAAGCAGGTGTAACCACAACAAAAAGAGTCTCTAAGAAAAGTGACACATCTAGAATAGAAAAAAAAAGTGAGGCGTTCCAATGTATATAGAAAATGAGCAGAATCATTTGATTTTTTATTAATTCTCCTCTATCATTCCTCATCCGTATTGTGGCTCAACTCTCATAATCTATTTCTTTGGGTTCTTTTTTCAATCGTATTTTGCATCATTTGAAGCATGGTCATTCTATTTTTTTGGAGGGGTTTGGTACCACTACAATACAAAGGGGCGTTTTCTTTGGGTTCTTTTTTCAATCGTATTTTGCATCATTTGAAGCATGGTCATTCTATTTTTTTGGAGGGGTTTGGTACCACTACAATACAAAGGGGCGTTTTCTTTGGGTTCTTTTTTCAATCGTATTTTGCATCATTTGAAGCATGGTCATTCTATTTTTTTGGAGGGGTTTGGTACCACTACAATACAAAGGGGCGTTTTAAGACAATATTTGAGACAATTTTTGGGTAAATTGTTTTAACTTGAGACAAACAAAAAACTTGTGTACTGTCTTCAAGCAGGTGTCTCAAATTATTGTCTTAAAATATTGTCTCTATAAAGGCAATATATAACACAAGCATTTTGTCTTTTAGGAGTCAATTTTAATTGTCTTACACTCTCATTTTTGTCTCTCTAGAGACAATAAAAAATTATATCCAAAGACAATACATCAATTTTGTCTCTTTAGAGACAATATAAAATAATGAAATGACCCAATGGAATGGAACCATGATTATAAAGTAAGTGCTTTTCCATTGAGCTAGCACCATTTAAAGAGTTATATGAGGGGTTATGGTAGTCCTTAAAATTGCACTTATAGGCATTCATTTTTAAAAAACACTTGACACATAATGGAATAATCTTTATAAAATTTATAATCATGCAACCCCTATTTTTAACTTAATGAAAATAAATTAATGGAGTTAGCTCAATGTCACACCTTTGTAGCATGACTCGCACAACAAGCTAATAATATACAATAATTTACAAACAATTTAATCTAATCATACAAAGAAAAGTAACTAGAATTATCACAAGTCGTTAATATGATGCTACTACTATTGAATGGTTTCTGGTTAGCATGTTTCCACTCTTCATATATTATAGAAATATGATTTTTTTCAAGAATTTTTTCACATCAACTAAAGATAAGGTACAAATAAACTATCATAGTCATCCTCTTATCTCTCCCTAAACTTTCTGCAACAAGTTAGATAATCCAACACAATTACCATAAAAAATTTGCTTGCACCAATAAAAAATGAGAGTCAAGAATGTCCTCATATCTAGCTTGCACCCTAGAAGAGAATGTTGGTGCACAACTAGCATCTCCTTGGACATTCAATGTAACCAATGCTAACAGCCTCCTATGCAATTATACTTCCAAAGAAGTCATGTGTAGCTCTGAAAGCTCAATTTAATCCTACTACATGGAAGTCAAAAGAGTATAGTATATTTTGTTTTACCACATATCCAAATTACAATGTGAAACCACAAAGGTTGAAGTTGTGTTTTAAAAAAAGAACCCATCAAATTGTCTTGCATTCATCTTGAGTCGTCGCAGCGTGTTGATTTGCGGTAGCATCGGATGTGCTCTAGCCACGAAAATTGGTGGAAATACTAAAGCACATGATATATCAAATACCCAGAAAGCATTTGGGTAGATTCTAAACAGTTTGAGAGATATTAAAATAATTAATATTTTTAATGGAGTCCCTAAGTCTAAACTTAGGTAAAATAAAATATTAATGTGAATTAATATAACACTGTGTTAGAGTGGTCCAAAAGTCATGGATCAAGCCAGATATAATCTTGGTCGTAGATTAGGGACTTAATCTTAGCCGTTGATTTGTCAATGAGAAAAGTATAAGAGGAGGATTGAGGGTCACTTGGAGAACACATCGAGAGATCAAGATTTCAACTTTTTGGGGCTCGGTGTGCTGAAAAAGTTGAGAGAGTAATCAAAGTTGTAGATGAGGGGTAGCGAATACAGAAGCAGAGAGGCAGAGATAGCACTAGGATGATTAGCGCAGTCACTGGAGAGAGGGACGCAAAACGAGCCAAAGGTTCACGTAGAGCCAGCCAGGAGCCGTGCAGTGCCTCAGAGGGCCAGCGTGAGTCACATAGAGGACTAGAGGACTGATGTAGTGCCTCTAGCAGCTGATGCAGACCATGCCAGAGTGACGTTGGGCTAACGTTGGGCTAGAGAGAGCTCACGCATTCCCTAGAGGCTGACTTTGGGGTTTCGTGGGCCAAATTGGAGATGTGGAGCTACCGGAGTGTTTATCTGGGGTTTGAGTTGGAACATCTACTTTCGAGTAGAGAGGTACTACTGTTGAGATTTTTCTCTATTGGGTGAGCCGGATTTGGCACTTAGATTATATTATGAAATTGCTTAATAAACCAAACCCTCAGATAGCTGCAGCAATTTTCCCGCATTGGGTTTTTCCGGGCACATTAGTCCAGAAACAATGGTTTCACTTTTGTGCTTGTTTATGTTTCCTTTAGTTGATGATCTGTAATGTGTTGAGCATGTACTTGTATTTATTTCCAATATTTACATAGTTAATAACTTGTTAATTAACAAAACAATTAGGTAGGAATAAATCAGTAAAATACATGAAGGGTTTCTGACAATTAGACTTAGACATTCCAACATGGTATCAGAGCGTGGTTGTAGATCACAGGAGAACTAAGGACATCAGCCAAGTAGAGTAGCAACAATAGAAAACAGTTGTCCTGAGTGACATAAGTTGTTCCTAGTAGAGAAGTAGCAAGGAAGGGGTGACATAGTGCCTACTCATTAAGTTCGAGCCAAGAAGAGGCAGCGCAAAGGCTGAATGAGGTAAAGACAAGCTCATGCAAAGCCATGCAGAGTCTAGGAGGTATGCATAGTTGGCTGAAGAAGCTGATTTTCCAATGTCAGGATTACATAGAGCCTAGGAGCTCTAACCTTCAGTTTGTTGGGATTTAGGAGGTTGTGGGTAAGTTGTAGAGTGGCGGTGGTGGGGTATTGTAGTCAAAACAGTACCTAACAGGGCAAGGCCATGGAGGAGGGAGTTGTTACCGATGATTTCTAGCTAAGAAATCAAGACCAGTGGTGCAGTTGCACTAACTATCAGAGTGGGGGCATCTCGACATTGGCAGAAGGGTTTCGAGGAGGGAAATCGAGGCTCAAGGGGAGTCACACCAAGAACTTCCAGGAGGGAAGTAGAGGAGCAGTGAGATGGCAATGAACGAGGTAAGAGATCAGAACAAATTGGACGGAGCCTCCAACTTTGTAGTGTGGAAGGCCAGAATCCTATTCATTCTAGAGAGAAATCGTGTCAAGCACTTCGCCTTGAGGATGATAGCTATCCCAGTTGACCCAGCTGATAACGACAACTATGAGGAAGCAATGGTGAGGGCCAAAAGCATCATTCTTGATGAGGTCAAGAACCATGTGGTACCACATATTGCCAAAAAGGACACGACAAATGAGATGTGGGAGGCCCTAAAGAAATTGTACCAACATACTTCTATGTAGAGAAGGATGTTATTAGAAAATTAGCTATGGTCATACCAAATGTAGAAGGGAGAACATATCGACCCATTCCTTGGTCGATTGAAGGAGATCCGGGATCAGCTGACTTCCATAGGGGCCATGCCAGATCAAGAATTAATGATGAGAACCGCCCTGAACACAGTCTCAAAAGACTAGGAGGTGATTGTCTAGAGCATATTGGGCAGGGAAACCCTTCCAGATTGGGAGGAAATGTGGGTGCTCTTCGCCAAGAAGAGATCAGAAGGCTGAGCAAGGTGGGAAGCAGCAGAAAGGGGATCAAAATCAAGAAGGAGGAGGAGGTAGATGGTGCCCTATCATCTGAGGGAAAGCAGGAGAAATAGAAGAAGAAGGGCCTCTCCAAGGTCAAATGCTTCCACTGAGGAGAGCTGGGTCGTTATGCGACCCAGTGTCCAAGGAAGAAGAACAAAGGAGAGGCCTCCAAGACCAAGGTTGCACCAACAAGGGCAGAGAAGGAAGTGCAGATAGACGATGACTGTGACATGAGTGTACACACACCACTTGAACGGAAGTGGGGAGACATCGAGTTGTAGTTTGATGGACTACACGCAATGAGGAGTAGGATCCTTGAGATACCCAACCTCTTAGATTATACCTTGCTATGGGAGCCTCGAAGAGGAGTAGTAGTACTAGCGGATGTTAGTAGAGACAGATGTGGATGGAGCGACTTTGGGAGCTACAGTGCAGGATTCCCAGGACAATGTGAGGCAGCAACGTGAGAAGCACAAAAGTGTTGCACCAATGCAAGATGGCATAGAGAGGTGTGCAATGGTGCGAGATGCATGGAGTTGTTGCAACAGCGCAACTGTCAGAGAGGGAGCACTTATCAATGACAGAGGGAGTTTTAGCATCGAGGGTGTATCTAGCTTGACAGAGATGTTAGAGTTGGGAGATTTGTTACTTACTTCTCAGTAACTGGGTTGTAGTGCAATAGTTAGCAGTGACAGTGCTATGGGTAGCACGATGCAACAGGATGAGAGGGAGTTGTAGTACGGATGCAACAGTGGCAGTGGCAGGGCCATGGGTAGCAGTACAGGATGTAGCAGTGCAGATGATGGGTAGCAGGCCTGGCATCGGCGCAGGGACTGGTGCTAGATGATCAGGGTGATAGTCAATGAGGAGTATTGCTAGAGCACAATCCTCGCTAAGAGGGAGTGTTGATTTAGGGTAGCATTGGATGTTCTCTAGCCATGAAAATTGGTGGAGAGGCTAAGGAACATGATATCTCTAATACCCATAAAGGGTTTGGGCAGATTCTAAACAGTTTTGCAGATATTAAAATAATTAATATTTTTAATGGAGTCCCTTAACTCTAAACTTAGGGAAAATAAAATATTAATGTGATTTAATATAAAAATGTGTTAGAGTGGTCCAAAAGTCATGGATCAAGTCAGATATAATCTTATTCGTTGATTAGGGACTTAATATTAGTCGTTGATTTGTCAATGAGAAAAGTATAAGAGGATGCTTGAGGGTCACTTGGAGAACACACCAAGAGATCAAGAGTTCGACATTGTGGGGTAGGGTTTGCTGAGAAAGTTGAGAGAGTGATCAGAATTATAGCTGAGGGGGAGTGAATACAGAAGGAGAGAGGTAGAGATAGCACTAGGTGGATCAGCACAGTAGCCAGAGAGAGGGACGTAGAACCAGCCAAGGGTTAACGTAGAGCCAGCCAGGGTTCACAGAGAGCCAGCTAGGAGCTGCGCAGTACCTCAGAGGACCCATGAGTGACACAGAGGACTAGAGGACTAACGCAGTGCCTTGAGAGGCTGACGCAGGCCAAGCTAGAGTGACATTGGGCTAATGCTGGGCCAGAGAGAACTAACACATTCCCTAGAGGCCGATGTTGGGGTTTCGTGGGGCAGATTGGAGCTGTGGAGCTACCCTAGTGTTTATCCTGGGTTTTAGTCGGAATATCTGCTTTCAAGTAGAGAGGTACTACTGCCGAGATTTTTCTCTGTTGGGTGAGCCAGATTTGACACCTAGTTTGTATTCTGAAATTGCATAATAAACCAAATCCTTAGATAGCTGCACAGGTTTTCCTGCATTGGGTTTTTCCAGGGACATTAGTCCAAAAACAATGGTGTCACTTGTGTGTTTGTTTCTGTTTCCTTCAGTTGATGATCTATAATGTGTTGAGTATGTACTTGTATTTATTTCTAGTATTTACATGGTAAATAACTTGTTAATTAACAGAACAAGTAGGTAGGAATAAATCAGTAAAGTACATGAAGGGTTTCTAACAGTTAAACTTAGAAATTCCAACGTAGCAGGGTCCAGTTCCCAACAAATTTGGGTAAATTTGGGGCTTCTTTGCCCAAAAGTCTCTTTGCTGGAATGTGATCAGAAAATCTAAGAAGCTCCTTCATTGGAACCAAGTTAACCACCTGTTTCTTCTAATACACAGGCTTGAAACCAACAACCCTGACAAGAGGAACCACACTCACTTCAACATTTTCCACAAAGTCATTTGCAATTTCTATTATTTCATACTTATGTTTAACTTCTAAAGGAGTGTCTTCATTCTGAGTAGGATACCATTCTTTGTATAGGGAGAAAACATCACCCTTTTGGGGAAATATCCTAATACGGTAAAAATAATTTAGCACATCTTGTTGGAATATTTTTCATGCTTAAAATGCCCAAAACCCTAGTAAAATCCATCATCCAGCGAGTTAGTGATGGTTTTCTCTTCTTTATTAATGACCTCAAGCTAAACAATCTTCACCTTGAACTTTCTTCATGAAATAGAATTCTTAATATGAGCATAAATGTGTGGCATTCCATCACAATCATCATATATAGTTGTTGATGGTGTTAGACCTGCCAACATTCATGGGATCTCCACGGTATGAAGTCCCAACTAGACCTCACACCGTTTTGTGTAAGAGTCTCATCTGGTATGATGGCTCGGTTGTCATTATCTTAAAGATATGCCTTAGCTATTGCTTTTCAACACATGAGAGTGGTATACTTAGCCTTCAAACAACGTGGTTCGTGTACCTGGTAAGTGCTTAGTGTAACTTGTGTCTAAGTTATTTCACTGCAAAGTTAGAGGGTGAGAGTGAGTCTCAAGTTGAAAGGGAGTAGTCCCAACTCTGTGAGAGACACACAACATAGACATGTGCAGCTTCTAGCGGAGTAGTCCACACGGATGTGGCACTCACAAACACAAAGTGAACACATAGCACGTACAACCTCTTCTACTCTCAATAAGTCAGGATCCCTTTTCCGCCCCAAAAATAAATAAGTTCCTATGCACATTCCTCTTTTCAAAAAACAAATATACAAAGGCGAAAGAAGAGAAAGGATTCCTGCACAGAGTAATGAGAACATGAGGGATATGAATCTCATGTGTTGAGTATACCTCTTCAGATCCTTCCTTAGTTTTTCCTTGATGATTGTAGCACTCTGGTTCATCCCATGAGCTGGTGACAAGTCTTTATACCCTCTTTGCTTGACCATTCACCAATCATCTTTTAGCATGTTGGTCGCAATGTCATGCTTGCAATCTTGTTTTGGCTATGTTCAACGTCCATCTTTGTGTGTACAAGTTATGTTCGTTTTGTAAGCATCTGTCGCACTCACACACAAAGTTGTATGCAATGTCATGCAAGTCTTCTCACGGTCATTCAACGATCTATCTCAAGTGTTGCACTTGTTGCTCGCACCCTTTGGTCAGTCACACTGAGAATATGTTGTCTTGTTGGTTCAAGGTGTCTTGTCATCAAGTCATGTTGAGCATGTGTTCACAAGGTCATGTATACATGAGTTCACTCACTCACACACAACTATTTTGCTGAATATCTGTTGACCCAACCACCCTCTATTAGTTGGACCTCCACTGAACTGCACTGTGTAGTCTCATTCCTCAGTGACCAAACATTGCTGCCCAGAATTGTGCAACGTTTGAGGCTACCTCCTAGGTAGTCTACGTTGTGTAATCCTGGAATCCACCTGGTTGATTGTCACCCAGAACAACGCAGAAGTTTTCGAAGAAGCTATTTCAATTTGCGCTACCTGCAAGCCTATCCATCAAGCATCTTGCTGGTCAATCGGAGAATTTGACTAGGCAGTCACCTTGGGCTTCACTCTTCCCAAAAATTACACAGAAGTTGTCAGCTTGCCTATTGTCACTGATTGAAGAAATTGTGTAGACAAGAGGAATAGGCACCCATTGCCTGTCACTGCACTCTCACTAAAAATTCAGTAATTATGTCAGTGAGTCCCCCTACCAGCCAGCCTGTTGCTCAACCTGGAAACTGCGCAAACATGTCTTGGATGATTTTCTCCTAGATATATGCATTTTTGGCTAGAAAGATCCTGCAACCCACTCCTAGCTACTGATTTATGAAATGGGTATGTATTTACTCTTAATTCCATCACCTTTTCCTCTTTTCTTATCTCTTTCATATCTTGATACGCTAACATATTGATGGATTATGATAAGAAATAGGTGAACTACTCTCGATTAAGATTTAACCATTGTAACAAACGTTTACTCCTTTTTATGCAGAGAAATGACGAAAGGAACAATTGTTGTTCCCTAGCAGCAGAACAACATAAACCAACAAAGGCAAAATGGGGCACGTCGGTTGCGGTCAGTTCGAAGGACGAATCAGGAGGATCAATGCTAAATATGAAGGGTGTCAGAAGATAGTATTCAGTTGTGAGGATCACATTTATCTTTTACCTCTTTCTGACTATAAAAGCAAAAGATTGTAGGAGGAAAGGGGATCGATCTTTTTTATTTCAAATTGTAATTCTAATTTACAGACTTGTGCCATTGGAGAACACGACTGTATTGTAATGAGACTGAGTTCAATGGTTAATATATAATTTGTGTTGTTGTTTATTCATATTCTCTGAGGTAGCCCTTAAACTGCTCCCTTGTGTTATATATTTCTGATTCATGCAAGTTTGTGTGGTTTGATATTTTTCTCATTTTTTGCGAGTTTATCTTATTTTCTCTATATCGATTTCCTATCTTGAAGTTAGTACATTTTCTTTACATGTTTTGTAGCATTTCCATTTGATTCTATTTACGCTTATTGTAGATTAACTTAATTAGTTGTTAAGACAATGAATCTTATTGATTTAATCAGCTGTAAGAGTTTGGTTATCGTTATTGAACTCTTAGTTGACATAATTTCCCTTTGGATTGCTTAATAGAGATTGAGTGTGATTTAAATTGAATTAGTCACGAAGAGATTGGTTATTGCTACTATGCTCTCAGTTGATGCCATTGTCAATTGAATTGCTTGTCTCTAATTTGATTATGATTTCAGTAGAGGATTGAGTCTTCATGCTTAGATGTAACATTTCCTTTAAAAGTTGCAATTTGAGTTTTATATATGCATATGTTTACTCTTGTATAATAGGTTTATACTTCATTTTAAGAAACATTAGTCTCTGAATTCATGGCATGCACATATTGTGTACACTCTTGGAATAAAAGGACTTTCCCAGGTTGATGATTAATGTGAGGTAATTAGGATTTTGAAAAGACATATTTTTGCAATCAACATTTTGGCTCCATTACCGGGCCATTTCACAAAGAGTGATCTATACCTGATAATTGCTATTGGGAAAGATTTGGGTATTGAAAATGAAATGTAAGAACCTATGTAACAAGCAAGTAAAGTGCTTGCTCCTCTGCCCACTTTTCAGCACAGTTACGGGAAGGTAAAGTAGGTGTTTTGTATTTGTCTATTGAGAGAAAGCTGGGTATTAAAAACGGAAGATAAGAACCTACGTACGGAGCAAGTAAAATGCTTTCTCCCTTGCTCGCTTTCCAGCAGAATTACTAGGAATTTAAGGTAGAAATAACCATTTGAATTTTTGCATGGATGACTAAGAAGAAAAGACCAGAAAATAATACAATCCCACACCCCAAACCTGAAAAATCTAAGGGACCGGTGACCCTTGGATGATCAAATTTTATCGACGATATCTTAAGAAAAGTTGAATCTTAGCAATCAGTAGGTCCCTGAACCGTTGCTTCTAGGCAACCTACTGTCTCCCTTAGGGCCACAGGCTCACCATTTGTAGCCTATGCCAAGGTCCACAGTAAAACTGAAGGGATTGAGCAGAGTTTCCAAGATATTGAAAATTCACGACCAATTCCCTCACAAGAAGGGAATTCTTGCAACATCTGTGAAGGACGAGGAGAAACAGGGGAAACAGAGGAACCAAGATCCCCTTAGGTAGTAATTGAGCAGAGGACACCTAGTGTCCCAGATCAAGGGAGTGTTGTTAGGATAATTCCCACCTCTTCTAGACATCCTAGGGATAACTCTCTAGCTCCAGAGATCATGGAAGGGTACTGACATATCTTTGATCAAATGGCCAATAATCCACAAACACCCCAGACCTCTACATTACAATATCCTATTGTTGACACAACTGTCAATGCCCCCATGAAAGCTATCCCTCTACAAAATATTCCCACCTTTCATGGACTCACTTCAGAAGATTTGGATGCGTTCATGTTTGAGTTTGACGTCCTATGTTGGGGTTATGATTACACCACCAATCCCTAGAAACTGAAGTTATTTCCCTCTACTTTAAAGGGAACAACTCTACATTGGTTTATGGGACTGGGTGGAGGCACCATCAATGATTGGGACCAAATGAAAACTTCCTTCCTAAAAAGATCAAGATTATTGCAGATCTAGAGAACTAAAAGATGAGATATTCCAAATGGTAGCAAGGCCTAGTGAAACTTTGGAAGAGTATGTGGAGCATTTCCAATATAAGCTCCAAAGTTCTCCCTATGAAAATCTGCCTCTGCCTGATAATGTGCTAAAAACCACACTGATTAAAGGGATGAAAGACCCATGATAGAGACATTAAATATCATGGGTAAAGGTGATATCTATCAAGAAGACTATGCTAATGTTATTAATTTGTGTATCAAGTGCTCGAAGGGCAGTACAAGATTGAAACCAGCTGAACGCGATATGATCACCAGGGACAACAAAATATCTGGCGGAAGCATTACTCATATTGAAATCGGAAACCTGCTGAAGGATTTCAAAATGGATATCCTGGGAACTTTGAAAACACAATTAGACATCATGCAAGCCAAGCAGAAGCAGGCCGAAGTAGACCAGAACCTGGTTATTTTTTTCCTTGATGCAGGAAGAAACATAGTCATAAAGAATGCCCACTGGATATGGTACAGACCTGTGCCATATGTGCTAAAGAACATGCTACAGAAAATTTCCCATCACTCTTGGGATTAAAAGCGATCTTCAAAGAGGTAGAGGAAGAAGTGGAACTAGTCTACTTGTTAAATCAGCATCACCAATGGCAAGCATGGCAAACAGGTATGCCTACCGACCCATCTCCATTCTTTCAGCGTTTACAATATAATTCTCAGTGATACATAGGAGCTACATGGTAGAACCAACCACCTTTTCCTAATTAGCCACCACAAGCATTTTCTATGCCACCTTGGTCGAATCAGTCAAATCCAAACAATAGTTGGCCAAATTCCTCTTACTTTCCCCCATTCTGGCAGAACAATCCATATCCATCTCAATGGTCTCCCTCCACTTCACAAAACCAAAACTAGCAATCAAGCTAGCAAAGACCTGTGAACTAGCCAGCAGGAACAATCCCCCTGCCTCAACCTATGCTACTAGCACCTTACACATTGCAGGATAATCCTCAACCCAATCTACGACCACAGCTCCCAGCCCAGCCCAACCCGAATCCTAACAACAGACTAGTCCAGTTGGTGCAAATTATTGAAGGTCTGGATCCAGAAACTGAGTTGAGAGAATGTAATGAACTCAAATTGAAGTCTAGACGAATAATTGAGTCAGAGGATGATAAAAATATATAATTGGAAGAATCACTACTTGTAGAACAAACACCCCAAATGGAAAATACAGTCAAGCAGAAAAGCCACGAACAAACTATTACCTCTTCTCCGCCATTCCCAGAAATATTGATTATACCTCGCCCAATCAAATATCCTGACTTCGATCTACTAGGAGATTTAAAATATCTTTGTGTAAAAATAACCCTCCTCCAGGCTATTTAGGACATTCCAATCTATGTGAAAACCATTAAGGAATTGTGTACCAAAAAGCCTACAAGGAAAATAAAAGCAACACCAACTGTCCACGTAGTCAAAACTTTGTCTGATTTATTATTAGGCAGAGGGATATCGATGAAATATGAGGACCCAAGAAACCCTATTGTCACAGTGCAAATAAATGGATGTTCCTTTCCCAATGCGTTAGTCAATCTAGGGGCAGCCATCAATATTCTCACAACAACAACTTGTTAGAGACTTGGCATCAAAACCTTAGATCCAACTACGATCTTGCTGGAACTTGCTGACCATTCGGTTATTAAACCATAAGGGAAATTACATGATGTAATCGTGTCTGTAGATTTTTGGGAGTACCCAACAGATTTCTTGATTATTAATCCTAGAAACCAGCTAGATGGACATCCTCTAATATTAGAAAGACCTTGGCTAGAGAAGGCAGATGCTTATATAAGTTGTCGAGCAGGTAGTATGACTATAGAAAGAGGAAATAATGTGAAGAACCTAGCTTTATATCCTCCATCTCAGACAAGTTTAACCATAATAAAAGCTAGGAAGCAACTTGTAACATATTTAACTGAAAATATTCGATCACCACTAACTGTAGCAAATGCTCTTGAATTGAAGAATCAAACAAAAGATGATATTATTAACACTTACATTAACCACCCAACTGATGTGTCTAATCTAAAATGTCACATGATTGAAGCATCCCTAGATAATGAAATTAAAGAAGATCCTTTAAAAGACATCAATGACCAAACAGTACCAACAACAACTGTCTATAACAGCAAATCCATTGAAATTGAGTCAGGGAAAGTCCTAAACATTAATAAAAACCTGATTGATGACTAGCAACAGAGGCTTATCCAACTCCTTAGTAAATATAAAGGGGCTTTCGCTTGGGATTACCCAGATATGAAAGGGATTGACCCTCAATTATGTATGAACCACGTCTACACTGAAAAAGATGCGAGACCCATTCGACAACCTCAGTGAAGATTAAACCCTCACCTAAAGGATGTTGTTAAAGACAAACTGCAAAAACCGTTAGATGTAAATTTCATCTACCCTATATCTGATAGCAAATTGGTTTCTCCATTAGTTGTGGTTCCTAAAACTAATGGGAAATGGCATATATGTGTTGATTACAGAGAGATTAACAAAGCAACACAAAAATATCATTTTTCACTTCCATTTATCGACCAAGTTCTAGACACATTGGCAGGTAAAAAATTCTTCTCTTTCCTGGATGGCTTCATTGGCTACAACCAAATCCAAATTGCCCCTAAAGACCAAGATAAGACTACCTTCACCTTCCCGTGTGGGACATTTGCTTACAGGGTATTACCTTTCAGACTGTGCAATGCACCTACTACATTCCAGAGAGCCATACTCAGTTTTTTTGCAGACTTGATAAACGGGGGATTAGAGGTGTACATGGACAATTTTACACCATATGGAGATGACTTCAAACCCGCATTACAAACACCAGAGAAAGTCCTGGAAAGATGCATTGCTACTAGGCTTTGCTTAAGCCACGAGAAATTCCACATGATGATGACTAAAGGCCTGATCTTGGGTCATTACATTTCAACAACTGGAATTTAGATAGATCCAACAAAAATTCAGGTAATCTTCTTACTACCTACCCATTGCACTCAAACTGAGGTATGTAGTTTTTGGGATTTTCTGGATATTATTGAAGATTTATAAAAAACTTCTCCCAAATTGTTGCACCATTATATGCTTTGACAAGAAATATCGATTTTATATGGACTAACAAATGTGACATTGCCTTTGTAGAATTAAAACTGCTAGTATCATCAGCCCCAGTACTACAGGGCCCGAACTGGGATTTACCATTCTAGATTTCATTTGATGCATCAAATATGGCCATTGGAGCAGTTCTCGACCAAGAAGAAGACAAGAAACCTTATGTGATATACTACATTAGCAAAAATTTAACTCCTGCTGAGTTGAATTACATAGTGACCGAGAAAGAGCTTCTAGCTGTAATCTATGCTATTAACAAATTCAGACACTATATAATAGGATACCTTGTGGTTTTGTATATTGATCACTTTGCTATCAAATATTTAGCTAATAAACCTATTACGAATGGAAGAGTGACATGATGGTTAATCCTTTTGCAGAAATTTGACATAACGATCAAATATCGACCAGGAAAGGAAAATCTAGTGGCATACTTCCTCTCACATGTGCCAAGAATAGGTGACGCAGTGGTGGTAGAGTACCAGTTCCCCGATGAGCACCTATTTGCTTTGACTGTGAAAACACCGTGGTATGCAGATGTTGTGAATTACCTAGCAGTGGGAAAACTACCCAAACACCTAACACCTAGAGAAATAAAATTAATAGTGCAACGTAGCACTCAGTTCTCCTGGATAGGAGGATACCTGTTTCACATAGGAGCCGATATGCATATCCGCAAGTGTGCCACAGAAGATGAAAACTATGATATCCTAAAAGCCTGCCACGATGGACCTTGCGGTGGACACTTTGTAGACTGTAGGACTCGACATAAAGTCTTACAGATGGGCTATTATTGGCCCACCATTTTTAAGGATGCCAAGAAATTTGTCCAGGCATGCGACAACTGCCAAAGAATGGGCCACCCTGGCCAGTTTGACGAGATGCCCCTACATCCACAGTTAGTCACTGAACCTTTTGAATGCTGGGCATTAGATTTCATTAGCCCAATAAATCCATCATCCAATCAAAAGTCATATATACTGGTTGTAACAGAATATGTGACTAAATGGGTGGAGGCAGAAACATTACCAAGGGCAACAGAGGACACAATAACCCACTTTCTTTTCCAAATTTTTATGCGGTATGGCTTGCCCAAAGAAATAATTATGGATGGAGGGCCACAATTTGTAGGTCATGAGATTGCTGCTACACTAAAAAATCATCACATTTTACACAGAATCACATCTCCATACCATCCACAGGCAAACGACCAGGTAGAAAGTACCAACAAAGTAATCGAGGCCATTCTAACAAAGACAGTCACCTCGCATAGATGCAATTGGGCTACCCGATTGCCATAATCCCTGTGGGTGTATCGCACGACTTGGAGGAATACCACCAGATACTCCCCATATCAGCTAGTGTTTGGTAAGGAACCTATCTTCCCCATAGAATTTGAAATTCAGAAATTGAGGATAGCCCAAGAAATAGGGCTAGATTTGAATGAAGCATAGGTTACTAGACTACATCAAATCAATGAATTGGATGAAATCCGGCTATTAGCTCTTCAGCATACTACACTGATTCAAAAACAAAGAGAAAAATGGCATGACTCCCTCATCAAGAAAAAGATATTCCATGAAGGTGACTGGGCACTTTGTACAATTCTAGGTTCCAGGATTTCTCGGGCAAACTCCAGATTAGATGGTTAGGTCCCTACGAGATAAAACAGGTGCACGATAATGGCACCCTTACATTAGCCACCATTGATGAGTCTGACTACTCTTTTAAAGCAAATGGGCATCGAGTACACCTCTACCACAAACCTATTACAAGGGAATCCTTTTGCCAGTAGATACGTGAAGATTCTATAATACAAATTCTCGCTGAAGAGGGAAACTCTTTGACAACACTAGTCCAATGAAGAATTTATTTTTGAAACTTGTACATAAAATCACTTTTCTGTTTTCTTTCTATTTGATTGTATTTTCTTAGAATAGTAGAGATGGTTGTTTTTTAGTTTCTTTTTTTTCTTCCTATTTTCCTTTGTTGTTCCCTACAGGGAATAGCTGATGTTCCCTATAGAGAACAACACTTTTCACATGCATTTTTCTTTTCTATTCCCTACAAGGAACATCACTTTTCGTATGCATTTTTCTTTGTTGTTCACTATAGGGAATAGCTATTGTTCCCTATAGGGAACAACACTTTTCGTGTGCATTTTTCTTTGTTGTTACATATAGGGAACAACTGTTGTTCCCTATAGGGAACAAAAGTTTTTGTGTGTATTTTTCTTTGTTGTTCCCTACAAGGAATAGCTGCAGTTCCCTATAGGAAACAATTTTTTTTTTTTTTGTGTTTTGCTTTGTTGTTCCCTATAAGGAACAACGGTTGTTCCATACTTCTTACGTGCATTTTATTCTTTGCTATTCCCTACAGGAAACAGTTGTTGTTCCCTATAGGGAACAACACTTTTTTCATGCATTTTTGTTTCTTTGTTGTTCCCTATAGGGAATATCTACCATTCCCTATAGGGAACAACACTTTTTGCATGTATTTTTTCCTTGTTGTTCCCTATAGGGAACAATTGCTATTCCCTAGAGGGAACAATTGTTGTTCCCTACAGGGAACAACACTTTTTGCGTGTATTTGTTTCCTCATTGTTCCCTATAGGGAACATCACTTTTCATGTGTGTTTTTCTTTGTTGTTACCTACAGGGAACAACACTTTTTGCATGTATTTTTTCCTTGTTGTTCCCTATAGGGAACATCACTTTTCATGTGTGTTTTTCCCTACAGAGAACAACTGTTGTTCCCTCTAGGGAACAACTCTTGTTCCCTATACGGAACATCACTTTTTGTGTGTTTTCTTTTGTTGTTCCCTTCAGGGAACAACACCTTGTGAGTATTTTGGAGAACACCCTTTCTCCCCCTTGCATGATCATTCCTAGGCCATCCCAATTCACTCTTTGTGATCCTCTTTATGATATAAAAGTACAATACATATCTACGGACAACAAGTATAGAGTCTACTGAAGCAGGCAAATATCTTGAATATTATCATCTTTAACAAGATTGCTTTGTGATGATCGAAAAAGAAAGGACACAATTATCTATATCACTTCATTGTCCTCATTTCTGCTATAAATGAAACTAATTGATTATCTTTACCATGCTGGTTCTCCCCTGTCCCGTATAACTCCCTCTGTTTATTATCAATAAGATTATGGGTATATTTTTTTCTATTGATATGTTCAAACTTCTTCTGCCATCCCTACTCTTAAGGAGTACTGAGCCACGCTCTATATATAGAACGAGGAGTGTTTATATATATATATATATATATATAGATATAGATATATAGATATGTTCACTAACAATTTTATGATTTTTTTCCACATATGGAGGATAGGGTGTCTCATCATGAGCCAACTTACCATGTTCATAAGGAAGGAACAAAGTGGCATTCCCACTATGGCTACCATGCCAAGGATATGATCCAATGGATGCCTCAAGAAACAGAGTCCTTGGAACAGGAGGTCTCATCATGAGCTGGCCTGACCACTTTTGCTACTTCCCAGTGAATGGCAATGTGTTAATCTGGTTACCATGCTAGCACCTTGGTCTCCATTATGGACATCATAATGCACTTCCCCATTTATACATAGAGGACCATGGTTCCCAAGGGTTAGAAAGCAACTCTGTCGAGGCTATGGATTCCTGCAGGCAACAGAAGCTCTGCTTATGGTATTGAAGTTTTATTTTCTACATCAATAATTATTATAATGCCCTCTTCTTATATGTCTACTTTTTTCTATGGAGAGTTTATGTCCCCAACCCGCCTTGAATGTTTATGCATGAGTTAATCTTTTAAAATCAATCACAACATTTTTAAGTGGAATAATGACAGAAAAGTATTATCTCCTGCGTATGCTTTCCTTTTTCTTTATCGCATCACCTCACAACATCTTATCACTTATCAATAATTCTCGTTACACACCTTTCTTTCATTACTCCAATATCCTTTATGTTCCTTTCATTAATATACATACCTTGCCACTTTCATTACCCAATCCATCACCCCTGTACTTCACCGCCAATGTGTCATCCTTTCATTCATTCGGTTGTAGGTGACCTATCATTTCGAGAGGGGGCGAGGGCCTCCAATGCAGAATAATGCAACATCCCATAATCATAAAGCGTGTGGCATTATAACAATCCTCGATAACAATATTTATGTTTATAAAGCATCACCTGATAGAGCCATTACAACCATTTGCTATTCCATCTCTCGGCTCTACTCATTGCTGTGCTTTCTCCCTACACTAATCATTTGTAGAAGTCAAGCATCAGGCGAGGAAGAACAATGCGCTGAGAACCTTTAGCACTGGCTGTCTCCGATGAAGCCAGGGAAATTCTAGCTCACACAGGATGGAAAACATATTTTACAAGATTTCAACCCCCCCAATGAGGAAATCACCATCAAATTTTTATAGCATCTACAGAATGGACAATCCTTGGTAAGAGGTAGACAAATCACTATAATGGATGCTGTGATAGTAAAAGTGTCTGGGTTGCTGGCAGAAGGACTAGTGTGGGCTGGCAAGTGATTAAAGTTACATGACGCTATGGAGGTCTTTAAGGATGAAGGACAAGAGCTAATCAAGAAGGGTAAAGGCATTCAGCCATCTTCTCTTGGAGAGCCATGGGGAGAATTGGCAAGAATTGTCCAAAACTATATTACTTGCGATGGGCATAAAGATGTGGTAAGGCCGTGACAACTCAGACTCTTAGTAGTTTTAAAACAGAAATGCTCTGTTAATTTGCCTTCACTGTTGAATTCATTATTGCATGACACTGCCAAGAGTTTGAGATGGTCTCAACACCCAAAAACAGTAGTTAGCCACCTTTGTCTAATCAGGTTAATAGTTGGTCACAACCTGGCCCAACAACAATTAACCTGGGATGATCTCATATTGGCCATCGAAAGAGGTGAAAACTTGCCAACACTTAACACTATTCCAAAAAGAAAGAGGACTGCCCTTTCAAGAAGCATACCTCACAAATGCAGATAATATACAAGGTTGAAGTCAAACCAGGGAATGTTTGAAAATCCTTAGGACAGTGCTAGTCAACCCATAGAATTATCCAGGCCGAAAAATGTACAAGACTTGCAACCACAGTCAGGAGGACAAGATAACCCTGAACCAGAACCTGACAAAGGAGCAGGGCATTCTGACGATGAATGAAGAAATGAAGTGGGACCTCCTCCAACACCAAACATGAGTTCTCAAGATGATCTGTTGCATGATTTCGAGACAGGGATGGTCCAAGTCCTGGCCAACATGAATGTCTACATGCAGCCTAAAGAACCACTTAATCTTAACTTAGGGGCAACCCAATCTCCATGGAATTCTGGCTATACCGGAATTCTGTCTTCTCCAAAAGACACAAACCGTAAAGCCAAAACAGATACAGAGTATTCAGGAATTAGAGAACCAATCTAGTGACACACTCCCAGTGGAAAATAGTCATGAAGGTCTAGACCTCGAAAACATAGGCCAAGAAGAGGAAGTAGAGACAAAGATTATTCGGGAGTCTAATAATCAATCTGGAGACACAGTCTTATTGGAACAAATCCAAGGTGAACAACTAGGCTCTTTAGAGACAGAAGCTATTAACGAGACTATTAGAAGACCAGTTACTCCTCAGAAAAGGGATAGAGCTGGAACAAAATTGAAGAAGCTAAGAAAAGAACACTAGAAGCTTCATAAGATGGTCAAGAGGCTTTGAAGAAAAATAAAAGAAATCACAATGGGAAATATTCTGAACAATACCCTTGAGGTAGTAAATATGGCCGTGCAAATGGAATTATATGAAGGTAGGGATACAGGAACTCCAACTGAGCTCATACCTACTAAGACAATCATCACTCAAGAAGGTCCACATGCAGATTTAGTGGACATAGCTACTTAGATGGAGGTTTGGACCTCCTACAATAAAGAAGTACAGAGAGAAGATATCCCCTCTTGTAGCATAGGCACTGAGACGGACATACAAGCCAAAGACATTATGAAGCACCATGACCCCCTTCTACTAAATCTTCAGGAGGAATTGGCACAAGCCCGACTCACGTTGGAACAATTTGAACAAGAAACCGTTTCTCGGTATAAATATCAAGATTTGCAGAAACATCTTCAGGAAATGAATACAATAGAGAGTGAGACTTTTGATAGATGTAGAAAAGCGGAAGAAAAAATGGAGAAGATCAAGCTCAAGCTATACAGAGTCATAAGTCATAAAAACACCATTTGCTCATAGTATTCGGATGTCCTGGCATGCAGGTCTCCTGCCACCAATTATGCCTTGTTTTTATGAGAATGATACCTGTTATTGAAAATTAAAGCCGTAAGAGCTGGTAAGCCAATTGAATTAAGGACAATTGAAGATTTTATAAATTGTTGCAAGCAACATGGTGTAAAGGTCCAAAGGCTTCTTTGTGAGTTTTATCTGCACAATTTTACATTAGAGAACAAGGTGGACAAGAACCCTAACCCTTTTGTAGTAGTAGACGTTCAATTCTAGGTTTTTATTTCATTTGCAGTTAACCAACTCAAATGGTCTAAATCTTATAATGCATTTCAAAGGCAGGAACATGGATTGGATCTTTGGGTGAGAAGTGAACCTAAGCACTCCTTACAAATGTTTGCCAACCATAAGAGTATGATGACATGAGAAGGGGTGATTAAAAATTTAGGGCCCATACATAAGGAGATTGTGCAGAAAGGAATATCATATTTCCTCTCCATTCAAGAAAGTTCTCTGACTGCATCTAAGCACAGATGGATGATCTCCACTAATAGTGTGAAAGATAGGGAACCATTTAATTACAGAAATTTTAATGTTGCTGCGGCCTGTATGGTTACTTATAGAAATATTATTTTGAGAGAAGGACCTTATTGGTTAGGATGCTGGTTTCGAAGCCCCATTATTTAGTATCCCCCCTAAAGGTTATCGAGCTGACTACGAATTTCCTGAAGGAAAGGAAGGACCCACCTTTGCGCACCTGGCTCAACATCATGGTTTTAGACCAATTTTTGACGCTTTCTCTCCAGCCTACTCTTTAACTGCACTACATAAGAACTACTTACATTTCATGAGGACATGAAACAGGGTAAGCAGGGGAGTATGTTAAGTTACAAAATGGGTATGTATTTACTCTTAATTCCATCATCTTTTCCTCTTTTCTTATCTCTTTCATATCTTGATGCACTAACATATTGATGGATTATGATAAGAAACAGGTGAACTACTCTTGATTAAGATTTAGCCACTGTAACTAAATTTTCTTCCTTTTTATGCAGAGAAACGATGAAAGGAATAGTTGATGTTCCCTAGCGATGGAACAACATAAACCAACAAAAGGAGAATGGGGCGCGTTAGTTGTAGTCAGGTCAGAGGACGAATCAGGAGGATCAACACTAAATATGAAGGGTGTCAGAAGATAGCATTCAGTTGTAAATCCCTCAAGATCAGGAGATCTTGAGGGATCGCATTTATCTTTTACCTCTTTCTGACTATAAAAGCAAAATATTGTAGGAGGAAAAGGGATCGATCTGTTATCTCAAAATCAAACCCTGGAAGGCTGCAGACCAGGAAGACTTCAAGTAACTATTTCAGACCAATCTTTTGACTAAGGCTTAGCCTCCTTAGTCTGAGAGGGCTCTCTCAAAAGGGTTATTGATTTTGACTAATAATAAGATGGCTAACTCTTGTGGAATAACATTGACAAATATGAAGGCTGGATAAACATTACATAAGTTTCCATTGGGCCTATGGAGTCAATCATACTTCAGTAACAGAATGTCACTGCCTTACAAAGAGTCAGGGCACTTAGCATTTAGATGTTCAGTACACGACTCATATAAACCACAGTTCATAATGCATACAGGAAATCAGAGCACATCATCAGTGAATTTCTGAGTGATTACACATCTATGCAACTATAAAAGACATTAAGGAAAGAATAAAATCACACATTCTGAACATGGAAATCCTTCATGAATCCTGAGAAGAAAAGCAACCAACTTATATTACTGAACTCTGTTTTTACATAAGCCAAAACAGTACTCTGTTATAAAATTTCCAACCCACATTACATTGCTGTCTCAGCTATATATAGAATCCTTATTCTAACTAATTCGAGCTTCCTCCTCCAACATGAGGGGAATTTGATAACTCGATAACTATCTCTAATGACACCTAACAGCTATTTAACTAACTATTAAATACAATAAAGTGCTGACTGGAATTTTAAAGAGTTCTAAATTAACTATGACTCTAACTCCATTTTCCATGCAATAGTGGCTTCTCCCTGTTCTTTGACACCTAGTCCTCTTTTGATTTGGATGAGCTGGATGTTTAATACTCCATATTGACCTTGAACGCTGAATCTTTAACTGCCCAGTAGTATTAGGAGATGTCCCTTGCTTCTCGGCTCCTTTTTCCTTAAATTGTTCGAATGTATAACAGCATGTCTTCTAGCCTTTAATAACCCAAGATATGGAACACTGCCACATTTTTGATGTGCTGTAGGCTGCATTGATGGACATGTGTGCAGGAAGAATTTCCTTGTATGCAAATCATTTAATGCCTTTTGAACGGTGATAAAGGGGCTTTATAACAGAAATTTAGACTTGGGTTAAAACATTCCACCTTTTTTAAATGTACACCTGTCTTGGTCTGAATGGCTATTGTAGCTCCATCTGATGTCTCGCGTACCCTTTAGGTGTCTCTCTTTCAAAATTCCCGTTCATAATACAAAACTGCTTGTCTGCATTAAAATCATCACCTACAGTAGTTTCGTAGCGCGCTACGAAACTGCTGAATTATTTGAAACAGCTTGCTTTTGACCCGAGATCTTTATCACCCAAACATTTGATTGCCAAAAACTCCCTTTGATTTTTCATATGTATAGCAGGGATTTACATGTCTTCAAAACAATAAGACTAAGCAAATTTGACAAAAAATTAACCTGTGTTGAGCAACCCTATTAGTGCAAGTTGGTGGGCATCTACATTTAGGACCACACTCATACACTACTACCTTAGATTTAACAAGTGTTCCATTGGCTCTGTAAGGAAGTTCTCCTCCGTTTCTTCTAGCACAAAGACACTTCCCAGCATCCAAACATCCTCCAATGCAGCGGCATCCTTTATGCAATTCTGGTTTAGGCAACCAATCCGAATACTGCACAGTAAGAAGGTATCTGAAATCATCAAGAATGTGGACATTGTCTACAGAATTCACTACATGTATAGGAAATTTGTGTTGTCCTTCCCCAATGTTTTCCTTGATAACACTTGTTTTCTTACCATGTGAACCACCCTAAACCGAACTATGTGAGAAACTAGAGGAGGTTGATCTTGTTTCTACCTTAGTTTAAATTTATACACCAGAAATCTTGCCCGTCCATTTTCTGACCAGGATTTCTCTACATTGTAGAGTCCATCATACCTATACCCACATGGCAATTCCTCACATGATCGGATTAATCTAACGGGCTGTTTCATCATACAACTATACCTCAGGGCTTCATTCCCTCGAGTGAGCTCCTGATCAGTAATCTGTTTCTTGCTCCTGTCATGAGCATTTCCACCTTGCCCTGAGTATATTATAACATCTCCGTTGTCAATGTTGTCTTCATAACCTCCAGAAAGGACAATGTTGGTAGCGAGTGGCACCATGTGGTGGGTTTCTTCAGCCTTGAGATAATATATACCTGCCTGAAGTGATCTATGCAAACCTATATTACTCAGGAGCCTTCAAGACTGGAACACAACTCCTACTTCTACTCCAGGAATAGATCCTACATGATTCTTGCAAAGATTTTGCCAAAGAGGTTTCAACGTATCTGATGCCTCGTGGAATACCTTTTTGGTTTTTGGATCATCCTCTGGTTCCATAGCTTCCTGTTTCTGTGTAAGTCTCTGAACTAAAGCATGGAATATTGACACCATTAACCTTCTTTCCTGGGCCTCATTGTCGGAGATATCTTTAAGCTCTTTCCAGTCCTTTGGCTCATTTCTTCCTTTTCTCTTGTGCGGGGTATTCTCAGCTATATTTGCTTTGAACAAACTGGAGTCTGCCTGTTTGGTCTCTTGAAATTCAGAGTCCAGTTCTTTGGCACCGGCATGAGTAGGGATGCACCCTAATGTTTTGTTTGGTATCTGATTCACCCCTTTTCTGTGAGAGTCCAAATATGCATGTTTCCTCTTTCTCGCAATCCCAGCAACCTCGGCTCCACCTTTAACCACAGAGCATGCAGAAGGAAATTCAAACGAAATGGGTTTAACATCAAATACTGGAAGATTAACCATTGAAGTAAGATGTGGGGATATTAGGGGCCCTTTGCGAGGCTTTTGTGTCCACTCTGTTAGCTGATCCATGGTCTGAGAAGAGCTCGAAGAAAATCTAGGCACAAATTCTCCCAACCGGATTCAGCAATGCAGAATGGGGAGAGAAATAAGCAAAGGCAAGAAAGACACAAATGATAGAAGAGTCTGATACGACGCCCTGTTAAAAAACCTTCAAGTACTCAACCTGAAGCCACAAGTTCCCTTGAGAATCTATCAAATCAGAGATTTCTGGACATATTTGCGACTGCAAAATATAGGCCCAAAAGAAAGAGACCTCGTTTTATTCCCAAGATTAAATCAACATCTCAAAGGTCACCATCTCCAGCAGGCACATGCCAAAAGAATAAATGTCAACAATTCATCATAATCCTCTTCATAAAGCTTAGGAGCCATAAATTCTGGAGTCCCAATAACACTATGAACATGTGCTTGCTGCATTATAGTGGCCAAGCCAAGATCCCCAATTTTGACCTCACCATGGTTACGATTAACAAAGATGTTATCAAATTTTTAGTTCTAAGTGATAACACGATCTTTTCTATTTCAAATTGTAATTCTAATTTACAAACTTGTGCTGTTGGAGAACACGACTATATTGTAATGTGACTGAGTTCAATGGTTAATATATAATTTGTGTTGCTGTTTATTCATATTCTATGAAGTAGCTTAGCAGTATTCGCTGGTAGCTAAGGGCCCAGCCTCTGGTGGATTAAAATACTCCCTTGTGTTATATATTTCTGATTCACACAAGTCTGTGTGGTTTGATATTTTTCCCATTTTTTGCGAGTTTATCTTATTTTCTCTTTATCGATTTCTTATGTTGAAGTTAGTACATTTTCTTTACATGTTTTGCAACATTGTCATTTGATTCTATTTACGCTTATTGTAGATTAACTTAATTAGCCATTAAGATAGTGAATCTTGTTGATTTAATTAGTTGTAAGAGTCTAGTTATCGCTATTGAACTCTCAGTTGACATCATTTCCCTTTGGATTGCTTAATAGAGATTGAGTGTGATTTAGATTGAATTAGCCATGAAGAGATTGGTTATTTCTACTATGCTCTCTATTGATGCCATTATCAATTGAATTGCTTGTCTGAGATTTGATTATGATTTCAGTAGAGGATTGAGTCTTGATGCTTAGATGTAACATTTCCTTTAACAGTTGCAATTTTAGTTTTATAAATGCATCCGTTTACTCTTGTATAAAAGGTTTATACTTCATTTTAAGGAACATTACTCTCTGGATTCATAACATGCACATATTGTGTACACTCTTGGAATAAAAGAACTTGCTCGAGTTGATGATTAATGTGTGGCAAATAGAAGTTTGAAAAGACACCTTTTTGCAATCAACACTAGCCTCCTCTGAAAATCTACATAGTTTTCACTGCTAGTGCCCCTTGTTGCCTGTGCTACCTTCCCCAAAAAATTTGCGCAGTTCTGCCTCCCAGTTGAGCCAGATCCCATGGAATGTCACTACTATCCCAGACTACTCAACCCAGCCTCTTAGTGACTTCTGCGTAGTTTTTTAACCACCTGTTACTCTAGGTAGCAATTACAAAGTCTAAACCCTACTCCATCAGGCATAGGAAGCTAGTCCTTGCAATGGACGACGAACTTTGGAATCACAAATTGGCCCTTGCAGTAGACAATGAACTCCTCTCCAAACGTATTAATGTTTTTTCTTCTTTCCCAACACTACTAGTTCTTTATCTGTCTGTGAAATGCAAGTTTTAAAGCGCAACGACCTGCATTTACAGTTGCTTGGAGAGCCCTTCCAAAGCAGGTGTAACCACAACAAAAAGAGTCTCTAAGAAAAGTGACACATCTAGCATTAAAAAAAAGTGAGGTGTTCCAATGTCTAAAGAAAATGAGCATACTCTCATTTGATTTTTTATTAATTCAAAGATTAATTCTTCTCTATTTGACCATAGATCATTGTTCATCCCTATTGTGGCTCAACTCTCATAATCCATTTCTTTGGATGCTTTTTTTAATTGTATTTTGCATCGCTTGAAGCATGGTCATTTGATTTATTTGGAGGGGTTTGGTACCACTACAACACAAAGGGGGGTTTTAAGATGATATTTGAGACAATTTTTGGGTAAATTGTCTTAAATTGAGACAAATAAAAAACTTGGGTATTGTCTTTAAGCAGGTGTCTCAAATTATTGCCTTAAAATATTGTCTCTATAAAGGCAATATATAACACAAGCATTTTTGCTCTTGGGAGTCAATTTCAATTGTCTCTCCCGAGACAATCTCATTTTTGTCTCTCTAGAGGCAATAAAAAAAATATATTCAAAGACACTACATCAATTTTGTCTCTTTAGAGACAATATAAAATAATGAATCTAGAAAAATATCTTACCATTGAAATAAACCAATATTAATTCTTTTAATTAAAATTAAACTGCAATATCATTGATTAATTCATATCACGACACAATGGAATCGAACCACTAACCTCCTGATTAGAAAGTAAGTTCTCTTCGATTTAGCTAGCACCTTTTAAAGAATTATGTGAGGAGTTATGGTAGCCCTTGAAATTGCACTTATAGGCATTGATTTTTAAAAAATGCTTGACACATAATGGAATAATATTTATTAAATTTATAATCATGCAACCCCTATTTTTAACTTAATGAAAATAAATTAATGGAGTTGGCTCAATGTCACACCCTTGTAGCATGACTCGCACAACAAGCTAATAATATACAATAATTTACAAACTATTTAATCTAGTCATACAAAGAAAAGTAACTAGAATTATCACAAGTCGTTAATATGTTGCCACAACTATTGAATGGTTTTTGTTTAGCATGTTTCCACTCTCCATATATTATAGGAATATGATTTTTTTTCAAGAATTTTTTCACATCAACTAAAGATAAGGTACAAATAAATTGTCATAGTGATCCTCCTATCTGTCCCTAAACTTTTTGCAACAAGTTAGATAATCCAACACCATTACCATTACCTGTTTGTAACAATAAAAAATGAGAGTCAAGAATGTCCTCATATTTAGCTTGCACCCTAGAAGAGAATGTTAGTTCACAACTAGCATATGCTTGGCCATTCAATGTAAGCAATGCTAACAACGTGCTATGCAATTATACCTCCAAAGAAGTCATGTGTAGCTTTGAAAGCTTGATTTAATCCTACTGCATGGAAGTCAAAAGAGTATAGCATATTTTTCTTTACCACATATCCAAATTACAATGCGAAACCACAAAGGTTGAAGTTGTGTTTTAAAAAATAACCCCATCAAGTTGCCTTGCATTCATCTTGAGCAGTTGCAGCAGGGTCCAGTTCCCAACAAATTTGGGTAAATTTAGGGCTTCTTTTCCCAAATGTCTCTTTATTGGAATGTGATGAGAAAATCTAAGAAGCACCTTCATGGGAACCAAGTTAACCACCTGTTTCTTCTGATACATAGACTTGAAACCAACAACCTTGACAAAAGGAACCACACTCACTTCAACCTCTTCCGAAAAGTCATTTGCAATTTCTACTATTTCATACTTATGTTTAACTTTTGGAGGAGTGTCTTCATTCTGAGTAGGATACCATTGTCTGTAGAGGGAGAAGACATCATCCTTTTGGGGAAATATCCTAATATGGTAAAAATAATTTAGCATGTCTCGTTGGAATATTTTTCATGCTTAAAATGCCCAGAACCCTGGTAAAATCCATCATCTAGTGAGTTAGTGATGGTTTTTTCTTCTTTGTTAACGACCTCAAGATAAACAATCTTCACCTTGAACTTGCTTCATGAAATAGAATTCTTAATACAAGCATAAAACTATGGCATTCCATCATAACCATCATATATAGCTATTGATGGTGCTAGACTCACCAACATTCAGGGGATCTCCCCAGTATGAAGTCCCAACTAAACCTCACACCGTTTGGTGTAGAAGTCTCATATGGTATGATGGCCCAATTGCCATTATCTTAAAGATATTCCTTAGCTCTTGCTTGTGAGCACATGAGAGTGGTATACTTAGTCTTCAAACAATGAGGTTCTCGTGCTTGGCAAGTGCTTAGTGTAACTTGTGTCTAAGTTATTTCACTGCAGAGTGAGAGGGTGAGAGTGAGTCTCAAGTTGAAATGGAGTAGTCCCAACTCTGTGAGAGACACACAACACAGTAGGACATGTACAGCTTCTGGAAGACTATTCCACATGGATGTAGCAGTAAAAAACACAAAGTGAATAGATAGCACGTACAACCTCTTCTGCTCTCAATAAGTCGGGATCCCTCTTCCTCCCCAAAAATAAATAAATGCCTATGCGCAGTCCTCTTTTCAAAAAGAAAATATACAAAGGTGAAAGAAGAGAAAGGATTCCTGCACAGAGTAATGAGCACATGAGGGATACCACTCTCATGTGTTGAATATAGTTCTTCAGAGCCTTCCTTGGTTTTTCCTTGATGATTGCAAATACTCAAGCTCATCCCATGAGCTAGTGTCAAGTCTTTACACCCTCTTTGCTTGACCATTCACTAGTCATCTTTTAGCATGTTGGTTGTAATGTCATGGTTGCAATCTTGTTCTAGCTATGTTCAAAGTCCATGTTCATGTGTACAAGTTGTGTTCACTATGTAAGCATCTATCACACTCACACAAAGTTGTATGCAATGTCGCACAAGTGTTTTCACGGTCATTCAATGATCTATCTCAAGTGTCGCACTTGTCGCTCGCACCCTTTGGTCAATCACATTGAGCATATGTTGTCTTATTTCTTCGAGGTGTCTTGTCGTCAAGTCATGTTGAATGTCTGTTCGCAAGGTCATGTATACACGATTTCACTCACTCACACACAACCGTTTTACCAAATATCTATCGACCGGACCACCCTCCATTAGTTGGACCTCCACTAAACTTCACTACGCAGTCTCAGTCATCAATGACCAAGAATTTCTGCCCAGAATTGCATAGAGATTGAGATTGCCTCCTAGGTAGTCCGCACTATGCAAATCCTGGAATCCACCTAGTTGAATGTCGCCGAGAAAAACGTAGAAGTTTCCAAAGAATTTGTCTCAATTTGCACTACCTACAAGCCTATCCATCAAGCATCCCGCTAGTGAACCGAAGAATTTGACCGGGTAGTCACCCTTGGCTTCACTCCCAAAAATTACATAGAAGTTGTCAGCTTCCCTACCCGCACTAACTAAAGAAATTACGCATACAAGATGGATAGGCACCCACTTCCTGTCACTACATTGTCTCTAAAAATTATGCAATTTTGTCAGTCAGTCCCCCTACCAGCTAGCCTATTACTCCTCCTAAAAATTTTGTAGTTTTCTTGGACTGTATACCATCTTCTCGACACCCCGCTCAACTTGGAAACTGAGTAGATATGACCTGGATGATTTCCTCCCAGATCTGCAAATTTTTTGCTAGAAATCTCCTGCAACTTGCTCCTAGCCTCCTCTGAATCTCTATACAGTTTTCACTACTAGTGCCCCCTGTTTCCCGTGCTACCTTCCCCATAAAAGTTGTGCATTTTTTCCTCCTAGTTGAGCCAGATCCTGCAGAATGTCACTACTATCCCAGACTACTCAACCTAGCCTCTTAGTGACTTCTATATAGTTTTTCTTGACAGTTCCCTGGAGCCTCTCATCCCAACCCAAAATATGCTCATCATAGTTTCAGAGCCTTGTCCTCTCTCTTAGTCACCTGCACCCAAAAATTGAAGATGATCCATCATGGTAGACTAGAGGATTTCTGGATTTGATATCATCTCTTCATGAGTGATTGCAGAGATAGGTACATGGACAAGACATGGTGCGACAATGAATGGGATGAACAAGGAGCACATGCTAAGATACTTGTTCACGAACAGATGAACATATGAAGCATGCCAAGCACCAGCGAAGAGGATACATGCACATGCAACATCAAGCGAACACTAAGAACATCGAAGATGTTGAAAACCTTGTCATGCAGAGGTGAAGTTATGATACACCAAGAGTGATCTAGGATTTTTTTGCTTATAGATGCATCAAAAAAACCATAAAAACATATGCATATAAAATGAAGATAAAATAAGGCATAATCATGCATGATATCAAGACATAGATATTTGATTATAGAGTTCATCCGATTTGGACTACATCTCTGGGCCCTACTCAATAGTAGGGAGGTCTTCATTCATTAAATGGCATGAAAAGAGAGAAGTACAAGTAGATTTTACATAAACCCGTATACCTCCAATATGGAAGATATATGAAAAATGGAGAGCCCATCTCTAGAGATAGTCAAAGCCACTGACTTCCTGGTGAAAAATCATGTAGAATCGCCTATCAGAACACCCAATTCAGATAATCAAGCTTTCTGCACCTTCTCAGAACCTTCTGATTGCTGAGGCAAGGTTTCAGCCACCTGCCAGGAGCAGGTTGTAGAGCTATAACAAGGGTCTCTTTCACCTCTAGTTACCTCACATTAATATGTCAATCCAGGATCATCTGGTTATTTCAAAGGGTGTCACAGTCTGAGGCTAGCATTTACCAGAGTAATGCTTGTAGTACAGCTATTCAAAAGCTATGCAAGTAAAGTCATGCAGACCTACAACTTAACTACTTCAAAAGACCAAATCACACCAATTATTACATCAGCCAAAGGTTCGGTAGCAATAACCCATCCTTTTCATAACTGATGAGAATAGATCAAAGGTCTGGGAGCCAAATAGTAGATGCTGGGCTCGCTACAGCCTGGGATCGTTCTTAATGATTAGAAATGAAACAACAGATAAAAGAAATGACAATGAAATGGAACAGCACATCAGCCAAGGGCTTGGTAGCAATAACACATCCCTTTCATAGCTGATGGGAGTAGATCAGAGGTTTGGGGACCAAGTAGCAGATGCTGGGGTCCACTATAGCCTAAGTCTGTCCTCAAGAAACAGCAAATTAGCAATCTAGAAATGGAACAACAAATAAATGGAATAGCAAGTAAATGGAACAACAAATAAATGGAACAACAACTAAATGGAACAGCAATTCAAGAATAGAACAACAATCGAAATAAGTAATAACCAATTTCTTTAAGCTGCAACTCTATTTAACCATGCCAATCAAAACATCAATCTCTCAATCTTCTATGATGGAACAATACTATAGAACCTTAGAAACACACCATACTTAATCTGCTTCTATTAAAACACATACGACTACATCTCATAATAAAGAATAGTCACATTCGATAACCATGTGAAAAAGACTTTTCCAGATGACTTGTTATAATGCAAAATACAATCATGAAGAATTATGTAATAAAGTAACGGTGTCCTGTAGAGATTAATCAATACTTAAAGAATTGGTAAAATAACATAGCATCGATATAAAGTTCAAGAACACGAAATGACTTAATCACAACAAAGCATGTAATAGAATATTCTCAAAACATAGCAGATTACCAGATTACTTTTATGAACAAACCACACGGAAACCACGCGTAATAATACAGGAGCAAGTGTCCTCCAAGGCCGGGCCCTTAACCTCCAGGGGTACATCGCTTAAGATGAATCCAGGCTCAAAGATAAAAAGTGAAAAAGTCTGTATTAAAGCATGCAATAAAAGTACAGAAACTCAAGTCTTCAACAGCACATAAAGATCATAATCTAAATATTTCTTAAAAGAAATTACACCCCCGTAACCAACAATGCTATCCATTTTATAGGAGAAATGGTGGAGACATCTAGATACAGAAATAGGAAAAATAGCGATCCCTCAGGATCTAAGATCCTGAGGGATTCGCAGAATCATTAATGCTGCGTTACTTCTTCCTTCTTCTGTTTCGCGCTGGTATCTCCACGTCCTTTCTTGGGCTGATCCATGTCGATCTGGTTCGGTTCCGGTTTTCTGTCAAAGGGATAGCAGTTAGCTCGTCTTTATCTTTACTTTTGGAATGGCCACCTTCTGCTTCTCCACCCTCCTGCACATAGAAATGACATTTATCAGTGCTTCTTATTAATTTCTCGTGTTTCGTTATAAGTTCTTATTATTATCTAAGTTTCCCATGCAAAAGGCTTTTGAGTTTTCATGAAAAGATACTAAAATGACCATCAAAACATACCTTCTTTCGTACTCCACACACCCCCCAGCTTACCCTTTTTCATGGCCTCATGAAAACATTATAGTTGACATGCAGAGAAGTCAGGGAGTAGGCTGGAGATGGAATCTCGTGTGGGGGCCTACACCCATGATGCGAAACTAGATGATCAAAGAAATGGCTCGTCTGGCCCTCGGGCATCTCATACAAGGCTTGGTATCCGGGTGCAAGATGCCAAATGATTGGACTCTGGAACCTATATCCTAACCAGGATGGCCCTGCTCTCAAAACAATTTCACCATAGAGGGGGAATCGGTTAGCAGCAAGCTTGAAATTTTCATACTTAAATGGCTCTCTGAGCTGAATGTTCGTATTACATACTCGGTATCGAAATTTAGCCGCTTCAATGGCAGGGTCTTTGATAGAAGCAAAGAACTCAAGCCCTTGCCGAATGATTAATTCATGCATGCATCCTAGTGCTTCAATCACCCCTGGAGTCCTCATGAGGCTTCTATGACTTCTCCATAACTGTTCCGGGTCTCTAGGCTCAGCTCTTACCCATAGGTCTAATCCGTTTTCTTGTCTCTGAAATGCATTGTAGGCTTTGAGCCATTTAATTTGATTCACTACAAATGAAATGAATGCTTGTAATTGAATGTCTCCAACAAAAGGGCCAGGATTTAGCTCGGTCTCTTGTTCTAGTACAAGGTTATGCAGATAAAATTCACACAATAACCTTTGTACTTTTACCCCATAATGCTTATAGCAGTTTATAAAATCATCTATAGTGTTAATTTCTATAGGAGCACCTGCCCTAACGGCCTTAATTTTCAATTGCAAGTATCTTTCCATTAGAAACAGGGCAGGCAGGGGCTCTACATGCTAGGGCATCATTGTACAAAGCACACAAGGTATCCATTTGTTTAATAACTACATCTAATCTACGGGTTACCTTGGCAACTTTCTCTTGCTCCTTTCACCATCCTTTGAAGGCTTGGCTTTCTGACAGGTTGACATTCCTTAACTGCTTCTGTAATTCCTCATACTTTTCACGGGGGACCGTTTGTTCCCTGAGCTTTTTTGCTTCTTGCTGGGCTTGCTTCAAATGATGGTGAAGGGTTCTTGTTTTTGGGTCCTTTTTCCATGCATCTGTGGAGGCTAGGAGTTTTACTTGGACTTTCTTATTACGCTGTTTTGAATTCATAACCCTTATTACTCCCGAATGTGGTGTCTCCGTCTGAACCACCTTATCATCTTTTTCAATTTTAATACGAACTCCAGCCCACTGCTATTCCTTTTCAAATGGAACAGTAGTCTGTTCTTCTGTTTCAATTGGAGCAGCAGTTTGTCTTTCTGCTTCATTAGGAACAGCAGTTTGGCTTCTGTCGGGGTTTTGGGTAGTGGAACGGCTCCCGGTTCTTCGCCTCTTATTCTTACGGGGTCTTATTGGCGTGGCCGAACCTTTTCTTGTTGAGGTCCTTACCCCCCTTTGTCTTGCTTTTAGAAGCCTGATTTGCTGGCGAAGCCTGTCTATCACGTTTAACAGTGTCCCTTTTTCTTTTTGCAATTCCCTTATTTCCATCAACTTCTCAGAAACAATAGCTGACTGTTTGCCGCGGGTTGGAGTGTGACTAATTTCCGGATTTTCTTCTTGAGGTGGCTGATCCGGGGTAAGAACCTTTCTTGGCTCTGTTGTTTCTTGGGCCAATTCTTCTTCTGCCCTTATTTCCTCCGGATTCCCCTCTGGTGCCTTCTGACTAGGAACGGGTTGTTCCTGCCTGATATCTTCTATTTCCTTCTCATTATGGACGGGTGAAATTTCTATTTCCGCTTCTTCTGTATGCACTTCCTTGGGTGCATCTTTTTCCTGGGTTTCTTCTTCGGCCTGGAGGTTGGATGGGCTCAGGGGCTGGCCATACTCGCCCATATTGGCCAATTCATCTTCCCCTATCGGGTTCTGTACTGCGCTTCCCCCCTACTGTTCCATTCCTTCCTCCTGCTCGGGCCGCTCAACTTCTTCCGTCTCATCTCCTTCTTCTTCATCCTGTTCTTCTTCTCCTCCTGTTTCTGTTTCCTCTTCGGCGGACTACTCTGTTTCTCTGCTGTTTTCTTCTTCCGCCTCTATCCCTATGGACTGTTCTTCGTCCTCATTACTTTCTTCTTCTGTATCTGTCTCTGCCGATTGCTCATCTATAATCTCTATTGCTTGGCTCGTATGAGCCTGGGGTTTCTTTAGCTCTGCTTGTAACCCTGCAAGCCGTGCCGACTTCCTACGTTTTGCTGGTTGTTCAGATGTACCAGCGTCGGGTTGTTCTTCATGTTGCTTTTTGGCTTGTTTTTCAGCTTGCACTTCTGTGCAAGCGTCCTTCTTTCGTTTCTCAGGGTGTTGGGGTGTGCTATCAATTTGTTTTCGTTTTTCTGGGCGTCCAGATGTGGCCATCCTTTCATTAATAATATCAATTAGTTCTACCCAGCTGCTCTGCTGCTGGGTAAGACTATGGCTTACTATCAAGCGAATTAATCTGTGGTGGCTAACCACAGATTCTTTGTGTTGTGCCTTTTTCATACTTCATGCCACATCATGCAATAGCGAATTAAGCAATGCAGGTAAATTCACAGAACATTTTTGTTTTAAGACAACTAGGAGTTTTAGATGTCGCGGTCTTACCACGTCTTTTCTGCCCTCGCAAGTAATGTAGCTCTGGACAATTTTCGCCAATTCCGCCCATGGCTCTCCTAGCGTTGCTGGTAGCACCCCCTTTCCTCGAACTGTTAAACTCTGGCCTTCGTCCTGAAAGATTTCCACAATCTTCTGCAGCCTTTCCTTTTTTATTGTCCATATTGGTCCTGTGGCCGGTAATCCTGTGACTTTTGCTATTATATCATCTGTGACCTGTATTCATTTTCCTCTGATTGTAGAGTGTTCTTCCTACAGGTTTTGGAAAAAATCCTTCGCCACAGTTTCATTATATTCCTTCAGGCGATTGAGGTAAGTCAACCATCCTGCTTTCTTCAGAATTCTTCGGGCTGCAGCTGAAACAGTCAATGTTTGTGGTTCTCTGCGGACTGACCTTCCACCCATGGCTTCACTTGTAAATTCTCAAAGGAACAGCAGCTGTTCGTTGAGACGCAGAGAAGCTGGTGGCATGTTTCTTGTTCAAATTCAAATGCAACGACGTATGCAAGGGAAATACTTCGAACAACGATTCATGCAGAAGAAAAAAAAAATGGAAAATGATCATACCGTTGAGTCGTGTTGTGCTCGAGTACAAGATCTTCTCGAATAACGGGCTGACACGTATTCTGGGGAATGATGAGGTTACTCCCCCCCCCCCCCCCCCCGCAATATGATAGGCTGTCCCAGCCGTCAAATAAAGGAGCAACGTCTACTTCGTCCGCGAGGCCTTTATGGAACAGCTTATGAAAGTATGCCATGTTCGCAAAAACAGCGTATTACTGGAATCAAGGTGAAAAGTTAAA
Organism: Pinus taeda; assembly: GCA_000404065.3. NCBI lineage: Eukaryota > Viridiplantae > Streptophyta > Pinopsida > Pinales > Pinaceae > Pinus > Pinus taeda. Next base: position 18,798 of record APFE030860289.1, on the reverse strand, counting down.
TCGCTTTTAATACGTAAGCAATTGCGGTAAGTTGATGGAACTTCGGGAATAGACATTTGCCATAATTAGTGAGTCTCATGTGGTCACTGTCACTAGCTCCGTAATGATTGGCGGTAATAAATAGTCATGTGGTATATGGTTGGGTAATTAAATTATCACGTTATAAGATACAAAGATTCTAATTTCCTTACCCATTGGTGTAAAGGTTACGACTTCAATACCATTAACAAAGCTCTGCTGCCGACAGGTGTCCATAACCTTGGCAGAGTTGTTTATTTCACCACGGGAACCATAGTCCTTTGTGTATGCGAGGAAGTGTTATGTGATGTCAAAACTGTAGGCCATTATGCAGCCTTGGTAACCAGTTAGTCATAGTGCCGTTCACGAGGAAGGAGCGAATAGTGGGCAGGCCGGCTCGTGGTGAGACCTCCTGTTCCAAGGGTTATTTATTTATTTTGATATATCTCTTGGACCATTTCCCAGGTGTGGTGGCCCTAATGGGAATGCCACTTCACTTCCATCCTGATGATCATGGTAGGCCAGCTCGTAATGAGACTCCCTATCCTGCAATTTGACAAAAATGCTTTGCTTATTTGTTTTTTTCTTGGTTTTAGTAGAGAACCTTTCCTGTTTATACACAAAGGGTGGTTCAACACTCCTTAAGAGTAGGAATGGTGGAAGAAGTCTTAAAATCCCAATAGGAAGGTATAGACTCTTTGATCTTATTGACGAATGATAAGAATAGATAAAAGAATCAACATGATAGAGATAACCAATCAAGACAGAGTTAGTGGAACAATAGCAACGAAAGGTGATAAATAAGCATATCTTTTCCTTACGTCCTTTCACCAATTCAGGGCAGTTACTTATAAGGATAGCGATTTGTGATTTACCGATTCCTATATAATGTGCTTTTGTTTTCATCACATAAGTAGATAGCTGTGTTCAAAAAGACTCGAAAGATCATCAGCATTCCGCATCCTTGAGAAGGAACAAGTTGTTTCAAATCTTATGAGTAGTGTTTTTTTTCAAGGAAGGGCACAACAATGGTTGCTCGTTTGGAGAAAGGAGCAGTGGGAATCACTGGTGCTGTTCAGTAAAATCAAACAAGTGTTGTTCCTTTGGAAAAAGACCGGCAAAAATCAAACGGTGTTGTTCCTTGCGGAGACAACAAAAACACACAAATGTTGTTCTTTTTGAGAAAGGAACAGCAAGAACACTCAAGTGCTGTTCCATTTAAAAAAAAGAACAGCAAAAATCATAAGTGTTGTTCCTTTTGGAAAAGGAACAACAAAAATCACAAGTGTTGTTCCTTTTGGAAAAGGAACAACAAAAATCACAAGTGATGTTGCTTTTGGAAAAGGAACAACAAAAATCACAAGTGCTGTTCCTTTTGGAAAAGGAATAACAAAAATCACAAGTGTTGTTCCTTTTGGAAAAGGAACAGCAAAAATCACAAGTGTTGTTCCTTTTGGAAAAGGAACAACAAAAATCACAAGTGCTGTTCCTTTTGGAAAAGGAACAGCAAAAATCACAACATGCTGTAAAAATATGTACAAAAATAATTCTAACAATTATATACAAATTGTAAGGAAAAATAAACTTCTTAGTGAGTTACTGGTGGAGGACACTTGTCTTCCTCCCGTAAGATCTCCATATCTGAATCTTGGCGTAATTGTTGGCAGAAGGACTCCCGGGTAAGTGGTTTGCAATAGAGATGGACTCGATGGCCGTTTGCCTTAAAGGTATACCCAGAACCATCAATGGTAATCAGTGTGAGGGTATCATTGTCATGTACTTTCTGAATTTCATATGGTCCCAACCAACGAGTCTAGAGTTTCCCGGGGAAGTCTTGAAATCTAGAGTCATATAAAAGAGCCCAGTCTCCTTCATGGAAGACTCTGTTTTTTATGAGAGCATCATGCCACTTAGCTCTTTGCTGCTGTATCAGGGCAGTATGCTGAAATGCAGAGAGTCTAATTTCATCCAGCTCATTAATCTGTTGCAATCGATTAGTTTGCACCTCGGTTAAGTCTAACCCCACTTCTTGTGCTGTTCGTAATGTCTGGATTTCAAATTCTATAGGAAAAATAGGTTGTTTTCCAAACATAAGATGGTAAGGTGAGTGGCCAGTGGTGCTTCTCCATGTTGTTCTATAAGCCCATAGTGCTTCTGGTAGTCTGGCAGCCCAATCACGTCTATATGATGCAACTGTTTTGGTTAGAATTGTTTCTATTATCTTGTTGCTGCTTTCTACTTGCCCATTTTCCTGTGGGTGATATGGGGTGGTCATTTTGTGCTGAACATGATAATTTTTGAGTGTTGCTGCTATTCTGTTTCTAGCAAACTGTGGCCCTCCATTTGTGATTATCTCTCTAGGGAGGCCATAGCGCACAAATAGATGGAGCAGGAACTGTATGACAGATTCTTCTGTAGCTCTGGGCAAGGCTTTTGCTTCAACCCACTTGGTGACATATTCGGTTGCCACTAGAATGTATGTTTTTTGGTTTGATGGTGGGTTGATTGGCCCCACGAAATCAAGGGCCCATCGCTCAAATGGTTCAATGACTAACTATGGTTTCAAGGGCATCTCATCTGAGTGACTAGGACGTCCCGCCCTCTGGCAACTATCACATGCTTGGACAAATTTCTTTGCATCTTTAAAAATTGTGGGCCAATAATACCCTGCATTTAACACTTTATGTGCAGTCCTGCGATCAGCAAAATGTCCACCACATGGTTGGTCATGGCATGCTTTCAATATATCGAAGATTTCATCTTGTCGAACGCATCTCCGGATTTGCATGTCTGCCCCTGTGTGAAACAAATAACCTCCAATCCAGGAAAATCTGGTACTTCGCTGGACAATCTATTTTCGCTCATTAGGGGTTAGATGTTTTGGTAACTTACCTACTGCTAGGTAATTGGCGACATCAGCATACCAGGGTGTTTGAACAGCAATGGCAAAGAGATGCTCATCTGGAAACTGATCTTCAACTGCTGTTGCATCGGCTGGTTTTAGCATTCTTGAGAGGAAATCAGCTACCAGGTTTTCTTTGCCGGGTCGATCCTCGATTGTAATGTCAAACTCCTACAATAAAATCATCCATCTGGTTATTCTGCCATTTGTGACAAGTTTATTTGCTAAATACTTTATAGCAGAATGATCTGTGTACAAGATAACGGGATATCCAGTGATGTAATGTCTGAATTTATTGATAGCATGTATAACAGCTAAGAATTCCTTTTCAGTTACAGTATAATTTAATTCAGCAGGGGATAGATTTTTGCTAATGTAATAAATGGCATATGGTTTTCTATCCTCCTCCTGACCAAGGACCGCTCCAATGGCTGTATCTCAGGCATCGGATGATATCTGGAATGGCAAATCCCAGTTTGTTCCGTGAAGGACTGGGGCTGTAGATACCAGCTTTTGCAGGTCATTGAAATCACGTTCACATTTTTCTGTCCAAAAGAAATCAATATTACCAGTTAGTGCATACAATGGTGCAGCAATACGTGAATAATGTTCTATAAATCTTCTGTAATAACCAGAGAATCCAAGAAAGCTACGTACCTCTGTTTGAGTAGTAGGAGTAGGAATAAGCAAAAGTATTTGGATTTTGGCTGGGTCTACCTGAATGCCGGCTGCTGAAATATAGTGTCCTAAAATAAGTACTTCTGTCATCATCATGTAGCATTTTTCGTGGATTAAACAAAGCCTGGTAGCTATGCAACGTTGCAGGACTTTTTCTAGTGTTTCCAATTCTGGATCAAACTCCTCTCCGTATGGAGTAAAGTAATCCATATATACTTCTAGTCCTTCATTTATTAGATCTGCAAAAATGCTAAGGATAGCCCTTTGGAATGTGGCAGGGGCATTACATAAAACAAAAGGTAAAACTCGGTAGGCGAATGTTCCCCAAGGACAAGTAAAAGTAGTTTTGTCCTGATCTTGAGGGGCAATCTGTATTTGGTTATACCCACTGAAGCCGTCGAGAAAAGAAAAGAATTTCTTGCCTGCCAAAGTGTCCAATACTTGATCGATGAATGGGAGAGGAAAGTGATCTTTCTGCGTTGCCTTATTTAGTTCTCTGTAGTCTATGCAGATTCTCCACTTCCCATTCTTTTTTGGTACCACCACAAGCGGGGAGACCCATTTACTATCAGAGATAGGGTAGATGAAGTTAACATCTAAAAGTTTTTGGAGCTCAGCTTTTACTACTTCTTTTAGATAAGGATTTAATCTTCTCTGAGGCTATCTAACAGGTCTTGCATCATTTTCTATATAGATGTGGTGTGTACACAATTGAGGATCAATTCCTTTCATATCAAGGTAATCCCATGCAAATGCGTCTTTATATTTCGTTAAAATATGAATGAGTTTTGTTTCTTGTTCGGGTGTATGGTCGGCGTTAATGTTTAAGGTCTTTCCAGGTTCGATTTCCACAATTTTACTATGTGCAACTGAAGTGACAGGGATTGTGTGATCATGTGCATCCTTCAAAGGTTCCTCTTCTACTTCGTTATCAAATGCTGCTTTTATCATATGACACTGGGTACGAGATGTGAGTTCAGTTTGACTAATAAAGTTGCTGATGGCATCATCTTCTGTTTGGTCTTTGAACTCTAGCGCTTCTTTTATAGTTAATGGAGATCTAATGTTGTCGATAAGATATCATACAGGGTGCCTATTAGTTTTGACTATTGTGATGCTTGGCTGCGCTGGGGGATATAGTACTAAATTCTTGATATCTACCCCCTTGGCTATGATCATGTTCCCTTGCCGACAGCTGATATAGCCATCAGCGGTAGCGAGCCAAGGTCTTCCTAAGATCAATGGATGTCCATCTAGTCAGGTTTTAGGGTTTATTATCAGAAAAGCAGTTGGGTATTCCCAGGAATCAACCGAGACCATGACATCATGCAATATGCCTTCGGGCCTAACCACAAATCGACCAGCCAATTCTAACAAAGTTGAAGTGGGTTCTGCAAATGTAATACCTAGCTTTTGGCAAGTAGCAGTTGTCAATATATTGATTGCAGCTCCAAGATCAACTAAGGCATTGGGTAAGGTTTGGCCATAAATTTGAACAGTTACTATTGGGTTTCCCGGGTCTTCATACTTAATAGGTGTTTCCTTTCCTGATAATAAGTCAGATAAAGTACCGACTACTTGAACTCTTGGATTATCTATTACATTCCTTCTCGGTCTTTTTATGCACAATTCCTTAATAGTTTTAGCGTATATCGGGAAGTATTGAATGGCCTGAAGGAATGGAATTTTTATGTACAAGTTTTGTAATTCTCCCAGAATGTCGAAATTAGGTTGTTGTATAGGTCGAGGTATGACTAAAAGTTCTGGGAACGGGGGAGAGGATGTAGTTACTTGATTCTGAGTTTGTTGTCTATGTACATCCTCTTCTTGTGATAGATGTTCTCTAGGTAACTGATTTTCAATCTGAACTATTTTATTTCCCTCTGTTTGAATAATACGCCCAGACCTTAGCTGAAGATCATTGCACCCCCTTAGATCGGGTCCTTCTTCTGGTGTTTCTAAAATTTGGAGTGCTTGGACCGATCTGTTATTTGGATTGGGATTGGGCTAGGTTGGGAGTTGGGGTCTTAGATTAGGTTGAGGGTTTTGCTGTAAAGCTAGCAGTGTAGGTTGAGGGAAAGGAATATTTCCTACTGGCTGTTGTGTTAGTCTTTGCCAATTAGTCTACCAGACTGAACCTTGTGAAGTGGGGGGAGTCCATTATGGTGGGTATGGGTTGCTTTGCCAGTATGGCAGGGGATAAGGAGGGTTCGACCAACCAGATTGGCCTGTCTGATTTAGCCACGGGTTTGCAGAAGGGTACGACTGTGATGACCAGTTTGGAAATGGGGATTGAAACTGACTTTGCCATGTATTATACTGTTGAGTATTGTACTGTGGATACTGAAAAGAAGAAGCTGGGTCTGAAAACATACCAGTTTGTCGCGGCTGCCACTGGCGACGCTGGTTGAGTAGATATACTACCTCCGGTTCTTCTTCTGCTTCCTTATATACTGCTTTCAGTCCAGGTAATGAGGGACAACTTTCTGTAGAGTGATCCCTTGTACAAATGGCGCATGTATGAACTGTATCTAGTGGGCACTCCTTATGGCTATGCTTCTTCTTGCACCTGGGACAGAAGATTGCCAAATTCTGTTCTGCCTCCATTTGTTTCTACTTAGCCTGCAAAATGTCCAATTGTGTATTCAGTGTTCCTAGTATATCAGTTTTAAAATTTTCAAATAAATTTCCAATTTCCACACGTGTTACTCCTTCTGATGAAATTTTGTTTTCTTGTGCAAAGCGATCATGTTCTGCGAGTTTGATTCATGTACTGCCTCTCAAACTCCTGATACATAGATCAATTATGTCAGCAAAGCTTTCCTGATAAATATCCCCTTTCCCCATAATGTTTAATGTTTCAATCCATTGTTCTTTCATGCCCCTTATTAATGTTGTTTTCAACACGTTATCAGGCAAAGGCAGCGATGCATAAGGGGATATTTGCAAATTATACTAGAAACGTTCCACATATTGTTCTAATGTTTCATTTGGTCTAGCTATCATCTAAAATATTTCGTCTTTTAATTCTCTAGACCTACAGTAGTCTTGATATTTCTTTAGAAAAGATTCTTTCATTTGTTCCCAGTTATTTATAACTCCACCACCTAATCCCATGAACCATCTTAGAGCAGCCCCTTTCAGAGTGGAGGGGAACAATTTTAGTTTCTGGGGGTCAGTGGTGTAATCATATCCCCTGCATAGTACATCAAATTCAAATAAGAATGCGACCGGGTCCTTTGATGTAAGTCCGTGAAATGTAGGAATGTGTTGAAGGGGGATTACTTTCATAGGAGCATTTGTTGCGGAATCCACTATGGGGTATTGTAATGTAGAGGTTTGGGTGTTTGGCGGATTTTGAGCCATTGGGTCAAATATATGCCAATAACCTTCTAGAATATCTAAGAGGGTATTCCTAGGTTGAGGAGGAATGTTTTCAACAGGAACAGTTTTAATAGCACTTCCTCTATCTCGGATTTCTGTCTGAGGAAGTAGGGTGTCTTCATGTTGTGCCTTGCAAAACAACCCCCCATTTCATCTTTATTATTATTCATAAAACCTTTAAGATATGAAATGGGTCCCTTTCAAAATAAAATTGATGTCAATAATCCTTACTTTATGAAATTACAATAAATCCAAGAAAAGCAATATTCCTTTGAAATATTGGAAATAAAGCAAAAATGTATGCATCAAGCAATCAAAAGTCTAAACCCCGACCCGATAAAGCTATCGGCGATATCGGCTATCGGCATTTCCCTTGTACATTAATATTGCGCCCATCGGCCAAAGCCCCGACCCGATATCGGCAATCGGCCATTCTCTTGAACACCATTATCATGCCTATCAATGAAGTCCCGACCCGATAAAGCTATCGGCGATATCGGTGATCGGCGGTTCCCTTCGTATGTCAAGTACCGCCCATAGACGTTTCCCCGATCCGATATCGGCGATCGGTGATCGGCATTCCCTTGCCAAAATCTTAATATGCATAAGCCCCTCCCCGATCGGATATCGGCGATCGGCGATCGGCGTTCTCCCCTTGCCAAAACCTAATGCACATAAGCCTTCCCCCGACCCGATATCGGCGATCGGCGATCGGTGTCGTTTGAAACATTGTTAAATCTATCCTCATGCCCCTCCCTGATCCGATAAGATAAGGCACATTTCTCCAAGAAAAGTCGTTAGAATGATGGGAAAGCTTGAATTAATAACAATTAAGGCATAATCATTCCCGCTCGGCCGCCGGTACGCCCATTGCATGATTCAAAAGATCTTTAGGCGAATATTGCACTAATAAGCATTTATAAGGTGGCAGGTCCTATACGGCCCCTTAATGAATCCATCCTTTCAAATCTGCCTATTGATCATATCCGCGCTGTTTTAATAAAGGCAAAGTATATCGACGTCTCTTCTTATTTTACATTCAGATTGCGAGTTTTATTATTATCTCAGTATTACGCCAAGAACCACCCTTCTGTGCAGATTACAGATTTTTTCAAAGCATTTCAGGCATTATGGGAAAGAAGCAGAAGAAGGTTGCAGGTGCTATTGAATCACCATCCATGCCACAACCAATCATGAACAGTAAGAAGGGATTGATATCAGACACAACATGCGCGGGACTCGCTAGAACTACCTGGCAGGGAACTTATGATCTACTAGAAGCCGAGAAGCCTGCGCAAGTGATAGAGGAAGCCACTGCAGATTCCACTAAAAAATCAGAGTGCACTCTCAAGGACTTGGCCGACTCTTTCCTACATAGGATAGCGGCAAGAGAGCAAATGCTTCCATACACCGATGCTATAAAATGGGCAATTGAAGAAATTCCTATCAAAGACAGAACCTTCGTTGCAAAAGATGGAAGGATTTTTGGGTCCTTCAAGCCAGAGGATTTGAGGCAAATGTATCATTTGCCTATGCCTGAGAAGGTTTACAATAAGGCATTTCTGGAGAAGTTCGCGAGTGAGAATGAAATTGAGTCTGAGCCTATCAAGGATTGGAGGCAGAACCCAGCTAAACACAAGCACGAAGCCTCTGGTAAGTACTCAGTCGACTCCTTGTGTTCACCCTATTGCTATGCTGCTATAATGATGTGTAGATTATGGGGTCTGCACGACTCCACCAATTTTACTATCGAAATGGTTCCCCTCATGGAGGCGGCAATTAACAGTTGGATAATGGATTGGGCCACCATCCTCTCGGATAAGCTCGCCATTGCCATCCAAGAATACAGGAATAAGACCAGAGTTAGTGAAAGGATAATCCCCCCGTTCTATTACAGTGCTTACATTTTGGATACCTTGTGTTTTAATTCCGAATTTCCCATTCTCGGTTGGAGGTGGACCGCACAGGACCCCTCCCCTATCCATATTTACCATCGTAAGATGTGGAAGTCGTCTCACAAAACCCACTTGTATAGTATCTGTAATGGTTTCATGATTCCTATTTATTATGCCATTTTTAATAAGCCCATTCCAAGGATTTCTTACTTAGCCTCTTTTGACCTGCCGTCAGTAGGTAGCTGGTTTGGTGAAGAACATTTTACATATGTTAGAGTTTTTGGTAGTGAAGCCAATCCTCATGTCCTTCCCTTTTACGTTCCTGATAAATTATTAGCCCGAGAAATTGCCTACCAACTCTCAGCTAAAAGTACCACACAGACTCTTAGGAATAAGCAAAAAAGGGGCTGGCCAACTTTTCCTTTCAGATGTGGGGTTTTCACCCTGCATGACTTAAAACATGTAGAAAAGGAAGCCATGAAAATTCAAGCCCTACGTCTTCCTATACTCCAAAACAGAGCATATGACCCCAGGAAATATGCATACGCCGCTCTTGAACATGCCAAATTATCAACATTTGAGCATAAAGAGGACATTTTTGATGATATATTTACCTCAACAGAATCAATTGGTCAAGCCAGAGAAATTGCTAAAACAAGATATAATGACGAAGGGTTATCAGAATTCAACAGGCTCAGGGAGCAGAGGTTGCAAACTCTGCCCCTGGACTTAATAATCCCGACCCAAGCGTCATCTTCAAGCGAGCCTGGTAAGCAACGACAGAAAGAACCCCCTGCTACAATAAAAACCAAAGCTAATGAGCAGGAGGAACAATTGAAGAAAAACCAAGAAGATAAACTGAGAAAAGAGCAGGCAGAGCGTTCAGCTAAAGAAAAAGAAGAACTCCTAAAACGAGAGCAAGCAGAACGCTTAAGGAAGGAAGAGATAGACAGACTAAGAAGGGAGCAGGCAGAGATACATCAGAAGGAACAGGAACGGCAAGAAAAGGAAAAACAAGAACAACTGCTCAAGGAGTTGCAATCCAAACAGAATACCCCCGATACTAATAAAGGTACCAACACAGACCCCGAGCTGCAAAAAGAATGGCAGCATTTTAGTACCATTATCGGCGGGACTAAGGATTCACAGAATACCGACACTCCAAGAAGCAGCGACATACAGAAAGAAGGTTCACCCAGGTTTTGAGCACAACCACCGGCCCACCCAAAATTATGAATGTAGAGATAATTCCAAAAGGTCCTAGTGACCAAATCACCCTCCTGGTAGAAGACATTCCTCCACTGAACGTCTTCTATAGCCCTAAGCATAGAGCAGTAGTAAAGAGATCAAGGAAAAGGCAGAGGCTTGATCAACCTCCCCTTTTTCCTGAACAACCACTAACGGGCAATGTAGTCTGGAGAGAGAAATTTGATCCCTCTGATGACCTGACCAAGCTGTCACAATATGCGGGAGCCTATTCGGCTGCCACTATTGACAAAGCCTCAGAGGTAGCAGTTCTCTTAAAGACAAAGGACCAGGAGATTTTGAATCTTCAAACGGAATTAGCGGATGTCAGACAGAGGATAATACAAGCTGAGCAGCAATCAACGGGACACCAGCAAGAGACAATGCGCATCAACGAGCAGTTATCGGAACAACAGAAAATTAATAGCCAATTGATGCAACAATGGCAGGAGGAGAAGCAGTCGATCACTCAGGCAGCCATCCAAAAGCAGAGCGAGTTGACAGAGGCATTGGAGCAGCTTAAGGCAGCAAATGAGCAATCTTTAAAAACTAAAGATGAATACATTGCTCAAATCACAGCATAGTTGGAAGCCGCCAGGGGAGATGCGCAAATAGAAGAATTCAAGAAAGAAGCAATGATAATCAATAAAGCACTTATATCTCAAATTAAACTCTTGGCGCAATCCCTTTCTCAGGCAGAACCACTCTGTGAGTTGGCTACGACTGTAAGCGATCAGGTGGAAAAGATTAGAGCAGAATATAATCAAGCTAAAGAAGATATCTCAAGCTATCTTGAATGGCAAGACTCAAAGTCAGGTAAGCAAGCCAATCCACCTCGGATATTGGAAGTCCATAAAAATATATTGTTTACAGAATGGCAGGGACAAATATTAAAGGCGGAAAGGGCAGCATCAAGATGTACATTAACCGCTGGTAATTTGGCCGACCTAGTAAATGATACTCTATATTTGGCCAATATTACTTCCCAATGCACGCCGGGCAAAATTACTACTGCATATACATTGGAACAAACATGCTACCCCGAGTTAGAAAACAGAGCAGGGTTGATTACCGCGGTTAAATCTTTAGACATGGATGCATATTGGCGGTTTCTAATCAAGCCGCAAAAACAAAGATCTGCTCTCAAGTGCCTGACCGATGCCATGCAATATATGATCCCCGAGATCCAGGACTCCACCTATGCTGCCCAGCTCAGTTCCAGGCTCAACAAACCTCCCGAAGTTGAGCCAATGCTCGCTATCAATCAGCTCAGATACACAGGAAAGAAGCCAGCAGGGTGATTCATCGCCCAGCTCCTCCGATCGCCAGCAAAATAGGAATTTGAATTTATTGACATCAGATTAGTTAGCTTTTTTGTTTTGATAGATATTTTAGATTAGTATAGTATTTATAGACCCTTTCATGCATTTAGAAAGGGTCGTAAAATTTTGTATAAGACTTAACAGACTGAAGTTTGCACTATTGTGCTTCAGCCTCTATTCTTTTATGAAATTCGACCACTTGCTTTTATTTTAATGGAGAAATTTCTTGATTCAATTGTGCACTACTGTCATTGATGCAAAGATTTTTATGCGTTGAGGTAGAAGCCATACATAGCGATTCATATCGGGAGTGGCTTACGATTCAAATGGTATTTTTATCCTTTGTTTGAATTCATTCTGTGTATATGATTTCACTGTGTAATTATTCCTGCTATCATTAATTGTATGCATGCGTAACAACAGGAAATCTTGCCCATACCACTATTGGATGTTCAGATGATATGCCTTATTTTTTAATCATGTATGCATTGATGGTATGAACCTTTAAAGTCTAGTAGTATCGCTTTAATCGCTGTGTCTAACTATTTAGGTACAGTAATCTTGAATTATTTAATATCTGTGTTTTGAGAATGCAGTCATCTATATAATTGTATTTTTAAGATATAGAACATCAAAAGCTACGCTTTAGAAGTTCAATTAGATTCCCGGGATAGTTTTATTATTTACATTTCTGTTAATAGTTTTAGTCATACACCTATCGCTACTAAGTATTCATTCATCCCATTTATCTATTGCTGGGAAACTGGTCCCATTATCCCCAGTCGGAGCCACTACACCAAACGGAAAAGGAGCTGCACTAAGGTCCGGACCGGGTGGTTTCCCCCAATGTTGACGCAACGATTTTCGAGGCGTCAACACCAAATAAAGTGGCTTACCTTTTGAATTAAACTGGATTTGTCAAATTTCAAACAATGGATAAATGTTAATGTAAGAACGTGAACTTATTCTTCCTCATTGTTGGTCTATAACTAATTATTGCAGATTTTGAAATTACTATGAGGAGAAGGAGATGACCTACCTTATTTGACCAAGAGGCAGTTGACAATGTCCATGGAATTAGATGAATTGATTGAGGATAAATTTGGGGCAAACTTTGGGAATTGTGACATGCAAACTCATCTATCACTTGCAATGCTTGGAGTTGATGATGATTTGGTACCAAACAGTAGTCAGGATCAAAGTGTAGATCTTGTACATGAGAGCGGAACCTTGGAAGATTATTTCTATGGACGTTATAGTCGTTCAACAAGCTTTGATTGATTTAAATCTACTTCTCTGAGCTTCATAATTTTTCTTACTCCTTTCTTCTGTAAAAACTTCAATATTTTATACTTGGTATATTACTATGAGCCATTGTCACTACTTAGTTGTGTTCAATTTCAATCACTTTGCATATTCGCTGAAGTTGTGCCTGAAGTTGAGTGGAGTCCATGTAAAATCCCTTACCAATTCCTTGTATAAATGTGAAAGTCGTTAGTGGTCACACGTTTTGGTGACCCACTGGTGCTCACTAGAGCTGAAAATTTTCTTGTCCTTGCCTTTGGAGCAATTGTATGTATGTGGAAAGAAAAGAAATTATGATATCGCTATTGATTTGCCAAACCATTGTTATGTACTTTTTCAGGTCTGAAGATGTGTAACTTGTGGTTTAGCTTGCTACATTCTCCTGTATACCAATTTACTTTGAATTTGTCAATATCATAAGCCCAGTAGCGATTTAAGTGTGCGTCTACATGGGAGAACTGCTTTGGGCTTGAACTTTTCTAAATTAAGTTGTATTTAAAGAAATATGGTGTCCAAAAAACATAGAACTTCAAACATCAAATCTCTTTGCTCCTTGTAGGCTTGAACCAACATCTCTTCTAGAGAAATTCAACAATTCTAATTTAATAATCCTATCGTCCTCTCTTTGTACCTTTTGGGACAATTGCTAGTAATAATAAATCTTAAATTTTAAACACTAAGAAAAACTATAAGTCATGAAAATAGAAATAATAAATAAATAAGTCAAATAAAAAGGAAATAAAACTAAACACTAAATAATAGTAACTAATAAAAATGGAAGTTACTAAACAACCCATCATAAAACCTCAACCAATCACTTTACAAATAAATAAATTTAAACAATAACAAAAATGGAATTTCCAATCTTAAATTATGGACAAGTAGCAAATATGCTTAGTCAAAAACAAACTAATGCACACTGAAAAGTAAAATTAAAAGCCTAATACCATGCCTACTACAGCTATAATAAAACTATTATAAATCTAACATATATATTCCTTTTTTTTCATAACAAACATTTTTTTATTTTATTT